>VDFB02193867.1:562091115-562291067 GCA_007258455.2 Sequoia sempervirens
GGTGACATAAAAGGAAAGGAGCTGTCCAAAACATTAATGCACTGAATGCACCGAATAAAAAATAAATGCAAAGTTGGACTTAATAACAAGTAGGTTGAAAACGTGCATGCCAACAACCCCCCTTAAGTGAAACTTAGGGAGAAAATGAAAATGCAATATGCAATATGATATGCATTATAGGTCCCAGAAATAAAGCCTTGTTAGGTACCTATGTACAACTACAATGCAATGAATTGCAAATCTCTCATAACCGGAGAAAAGGAGAAAAACCCTATGGGAGAAAACTCCTCTCCAAAAGAGAGAACAAAAGTTAAAGGAAGGAGGACTCTTCAAGACCCCCCAAAGACAACTTCCTTCACCCCTAACATTGATCGCAACTAAAGATAGCGAGGAGATGCCAAAGGTCTAGTGAAGATGTTTGCAACCTGTTGCGCCGTAGGAAAATACTCCAAAGAAAGAAAACCATCTTGAATGAGCTTCCAAATGAAGTGCATGTGGATCTGAATATGCTTAGTGCATTGATGCTCCACTAGGTTGTGAGAAATATGTATAGCACTCTAGTTATCACACCAAAGAATAGTGGGTTGATCAATAGGAAAGCCAAACTCATCCATCAACTGTCGAAGCCAAAGAAACCTCCTGACTAGCCAAGATAGCTACTCGATACTCAGCATCAGTTGATGATAATGCAATAGCAGTTTTCTTCTTATAAGAACAAGCACCCAGACCAGAACCAAGACAGAAAACAAAGCCAGAAGTAGACTTTCTATCATCAACATCACCAGCCCAATCTGAGTTAGTGAAGCCCATAATCTTAGTAGCACCTGATGTGTAGTGAATGCCAAACTGTGTAGTGCCCTGAATGTATCATAAAATACGCTTGGCTTCCTTCTAATGAATCTCATGAGGATCTTGAGAGAAACGAGAGACAAGACCAACGACAAAGGAAATATCAGGATGACTATGTGTTAAGTACAAAAGGCTGCCAACCAATTGCCGATACAAAGTAGCATCAACGGATGGAGTAGTGCAACTAGTGGACAACACAACAACTGATTGAAAAGGAGTAGGGGTTGGCTTGCAATCAGCCATTCCAAACCTTTGAAGCAAATCAAGAGCATAATTCTGCTGGAAGACAAAAATACTAGTAGAAGACTGATGGATTTGAAGACCAAGGAAGTAATGCAACAAACCAAGATTGGTCATATCGAAATGCTCTATCAAAGCTTGCTTAGTATCATCAATCATGGCAGGAGAACTCCCCATGAGAATCAAGTCATCCACATAAATAACAAGAATGAGAAGATCCCCCTCATGCCTTTGAATGTAAACTGTAGGATTGGAGTGACATCTAGTGAATTCAGAAACAAGCAAGAAACTATCCATCTTCTCATACCAAGCTCTAGGAGCCTGTTTGAGACCATACAATGAACGTTGGAGCCTGCAAACAAGTGAAGGGTCTTGCACAAAGCTAGGTGGCTACTCCATATAGATATCCTCATGAAGATCACCATGCAAGAAAGAAATCTTCACATCCATCTGATACACTGATCAACCTTGAGATGCAACAATAGAAAGCAGGAGGCGTATGGAATCCATCTTTGTGATGGGAGAAAAGGTCTCTGAATAGTCAATACTCTCAACCCGAGAAAATCCCTTAGCCACTAGACGAGCCTTATACTTATCAATGGAACCATCAGATGCAAACTTGGTATGATACACCCACTTGCATTAAACCAACTTTCTTCCTTTAGGAAGAGGAACCAAATCCCAAGTATGATTCTTCATCAAAGAAGAATACTCCTCTATCATAGCACTATCCCATTCTAGAACACCCTAAGCATCTAAAACTTTTTGAGGATCAGTAGAAACTATATGAATCAAAAGACTGATACTTGAAGTGCGAGAATGAGTGGAACGTGTAGCTATGGGATCACCTACAAGAGAACCAACATCCTCAAGAAGTGTACGAGCCCATAAAGGTCGACGGGGTGCAGGTGGAGGAGAAGGAGAAGATGGAGTAATATCAACAACAAGATCGATACCAACATCAGGAACAACATCATTACAAGCATCATCATCATCATCTGGAAGGACAACATCCTCTAAAGAAGAAATAGGAAGAAGAGAGGGAGAGGCTTGTGATGGAGAATCCTTCGAAGTGAAAGACTCATCAAATTGAACATCATGACAAAAGTAAACCTCTAGAGTGACAGGATCAAACAACCGATAACCCTTCACATCCTCACAATAGCCAACAAAAATGAACTGTTGACTTTTCTTCTCCATTGCCTTGCGCCTACCATCTGGAATGAATGCCCATGCATCACTCCCAAATACTCTAAAGTAGGAAACCTTGGGCTTGACATGAGACCAAGCCTCCTCGGGAGTCATATTCTGTACTGCCTTGTGGGGTATAGGATTTTGAATGTAGTTTGTACAATTGACAGCCTCTGCCTAAAAGGTCAGAGCCATGGATCTAGATTGTAGCATAAAATTGGCCATCTCCCGTAAAGTTCTATTCTTCATTTCGGCTACACCATTCTATTTAGGAGTGTATGTCATTGTGTGTTGATGAAGAATACCCTTAGTACAACAAAATTCTTGAAATGCTTGATTGACATACTGCCCCCATTATCTGTGCGAATCTTCTGAAGGGAATGTCCTGACTACTTCTCCATAAATGAAAGGAAGGTCATGAAATGTCAAAGAACCTCATCCTTTGACTTCAAAAAATACACCCAAGTGCACCTAGAAAAATCATCAATGAAGGTGAGCACATACTTGGCCCCTGAAAAAGAAGTGGGGAATGACATGAGGTCACTATGCACCAACTCAAGGGGTGCCGAAGCACATGTGGCCATAACCTTAGGAAAAGGATTCCTATGATGCTTGCCAAGCACACAACCTTGAAAAACTCCATCTGAACAAGAGATCTAGGTATGTGCAGGATCATCATGCAAAAAAAAGGCCCTTAAGTGGCAAAAAATTTAGAAAAATCAGTGTTAGGCAACTTGACGTAAATATTTGAATAAGTTATCTATATTATTTGAAAAATATTTAAGAATAGAATTTGTAGAAAATTAAATGTAGTTTCTAAAATACTAGGTTTATTTAAAAATAAATAAAATCTATTTGGTGAAAATTTGAAATTTCAATCGTGATAGTACTTAAATTTCGGGGAAAAATAAGAAGTAGGTTTGCAATGACCACCTAACCATAATAAATTAATAATATTTTTTTGAAGATTTTATATATAAGTAGAGGACTCATGTTAGGATGTGATGCATATTTTTTTGTAATTTTTTTCCAAGTAAATAATTAATTATGAATTTTTTATTACAACTTTTAGAAAATATAAAAACTCGTCTGTCTGACCACCTTAACTTGGTCAAAACTTCATGAAATTTAATTTTTCTTTTCTTAATCCTATAGTATGTGAAGCATAGAATGTGATGCATGTTTTGGATTCAAAAAATATGATATTGTTTGAAAGTTATAGATGTTTTTCAATCAACCTATCGATCAAGACTTTAGTTATAATTCTAATAGAAAATGAATAATAATAATTTATTTAATTCAAATTAAATAATAATTTATATTTTTGGAAAGCTGAGAATCTCCTCTAAAAACCCTTTTTGTTTCATTAATTTTGGGTGAAAAAAAGTCGTCAGCCACATACCCCCATAATATTGCCACTTTTTGGCGCACCATGATCCTGCACATACCCATCTAAGGTAGACCAATTACCAAATTTTGTGTGCTCATCTACTGAAGATATTTGTAATTCAGGTGCCCAAACTGTTCGTGCCAAAGCTCGCTTATAGAATTTGCATGAGCAATAAGGGATGATCCTAATGAAGACTCAAATCCATCAAACCTATACAAACAGGTCGCATGGTAAACTGTTCCTGTAGCAATGACCTTCTCAAGATCCTGCATCTCTCAAATAGTCACATCAGTAGGAGAGAACTCAACAAGCCTTCCATCACCATGATTACAAATTTGATAGACAAAAACAGATTCTGAGAAATATCAGGAACAAGAAGAACATCATCAATGCTACCATCTTGCATATGAACTGAGCCTGTTGCCAAAACTAGAATTTGAGAAGAGTTCCCAATAGCAATATGTGAAGTAAGACTATCAGAAAGAGAATCAAGAAGAGCCATAGTATAAGTCATGTGATGAGAAGCACCAAAATCAAGAATCCAACTAGAATTGGTAGAGGACAAAGCTGTAGCTGAGAGGGCTTTCCCTTTTCCCAAAGAAGAAGACTTAGAAATGGAAAGATTATGAATCCTCATAGCTTCCTCTAATGCTACTAGCCTTGCAAAACAATTTGCATCATTATGCCCAAATTTTCCACAAAATGAATAGTTCTTCTTCTTCTTCTTAGACTTGGAAGGTGACTCGACAGAGTTAGGAGGAGGAGGTGAAGGATTATGCTTTTGATCAGTCTTCGCCTTAGGCTTGGAGGGAGACTCACCACCTAAAGATGAATCTATCTTGGGCTTCTTCTTATTCTTACCCTTTCCCTTGGAAGATTGAGCCATTAAAGCATGACTCTTAGGAAGAGCATCCATCTAAATCAACTTGGCCCACTCCCTAGTCAATCGATCACAAAATTCCTCAAAAGAAGGCATCTTATGATCTACCCCCATAGCATCCATATTAGAATAGAAAGTAGAGGAAAACACTTGAAAAGGACCTCTAAGCTTAGACAGGATCAAGAAAATACACTCCTTATCTTCTTTGGCATGACCACATCCTTTTAATTGAGACAAAATCAAATTGAACTGTGTAAGGAAATCCTGAATAGAAGGAAAAATATCTGGAGAGAGAGAAGTGAGATCGACTTCAAGCTATAAGATCCTAAACTAATTGACCTTACCATACAATTTTGTAAGCTTATCCCACACATCTTTAGGTGTTTTACATTCAACAATATGAAACAACAAATTATCAGACACATGAAGACCTATGAGTCCTTTAGCCTCATCCATTTTGTTTCTATGAACAAATTGCTCAAATGTTTTAGTGAATTTGGGTTGGTCAACATCCAACAGTTGCCAAAGACCTCGAGATTGCAACAATTGTGACATCTCGAGCTTCCATGTGTGGCAGTTGTGTGGAGTGAGCAAATCAATCCTAGGTTCCAACATGATATACAAGGGAACAAAAAGGACTAAAAAGCAAGATACACTTGGCCCCCCCCAAAGAATAGATACAAGCTGATTTTACAATTCCCAAAAACCAAATTTTCCAAGAGATACAATAATAACAACTTGTAACTTCAAGCTAGTAAAAAAGGCACAAAATGAGAGAATTTCCAAAAAACACCTTGTCCATAGTGAAGGTCATTGAAGCAGCTTTCCGACGATTGCTCGTTTACTGAAAAAGGACTCCATTTGCTAAAGTTACGCAAATTTGAAAAAAAATGTCTATTTTAGGCACTTGTGACTCTCGGTCACACCATATAATCACAAAGTGCTCCGATAGCCTCGCAAGCCATGCCAAACTCTAGTAAGGAAGTGCCAAGGCACCAAGGAGAATGGGCCACATAGTCAAGGTACTGCCAAGTCACCAAAGACGGAAGTGGAAGTGCCAAGTCACCAAAGATGGAAGTGCCACATCAGCAAAGAGAATGGGCTATACATAGCTCGAGGAAGTGCCAAGACTCGTAGGAATAAAGCAAGAACAAAACACACCAAGTAGCTCGATGATAGAGGGACAGGACAATGGGCTATTTAAAGCCTTAGGAATACATCGACCTGCCCAATGTTGGACTTAAGCACTTTTATAGAGAACGCAAATGGGCCCACAACAACCCCTAATGCCAAAAAAGGCTTTGGAAACTTTAGGAAAGAGACTAAAGTTATTTATCACAGAAGAAATTATTACATTGGCCAGAATAGTGCCAATTGGACCCTCTCCATGAATGCGCCTATACCTAAGACTGGTGCAAGAAATTCCTCTTTGCTATAAAGCCTAAGAACATGGAGGAGAAAAAAAATGTATTGTTGTAAAGTGAATAACAGTGAAGAAGGTGTTTGCAGAGACACCCTACTCTTCTACAATTCTTTGGTCTTCCAACGATCTCATCACACCTTAGTTTTAGATAGTGATCTCACAGCAACGATCTCCTCACTACAAATTCTATTTGAAATTTGCAGTTTCCTTCCAATGCTAGCTGGAACTTACTCACCTTCCCTCTGTGGCTCCAGACAATCTTTAGAATGCTACGATATTGCAAGTTTAAAAAAAATCACAAATGGACCACCTCAACAGAAAATGAGAAATGACTAGCAAAAAAAAAAACACAGATCAAAGAGATTTCGACAATGGCTTGAGGAATTCCTCACACAACCTCCTCTCACAACTAAGCAGAGAGACAACAAACCACCATGAAAGTAATGCTAAATACTGGTGAAAACTCTTAGCAAGGAAGGAAAAGATTGGTTGACTGCTCTGATACCAACTTAGTGTTCCCATAACAAGCACCTATAACCTTCACAAGGTAGAGAAGCAACCTAAAATTGATGCTATTTCACCAGTTGATCAATTTCATTGATCAAGAATAAGATGTTAACAATATACAAAAGCCTTGTTAAATAGAGTAGGTGACTGGCAACGAGCCGTCCAAAACATCAATGCATAGCAGAGATGGTCGGTAGAGCAGGTGACGTAAAAGGAAAGGAGCCGCCCAAAACATTAATGAGCCGAATGCACTGAATAAAAAATAAATGCAAAGTTGGACTTAATAACACGTAGGTTGAAAACGTGCATGACAACAGTTATTCTCTTAAAATTGAGAACTAATTTTTCTCTTCATCATATTGCATTTGCATCATTTGAGCTTGTCAAGGGTTGCGAAAGGGTCACTTTTCACAACAAAGTGACACCAATCCGCTATGGAATAGGTGTGCATTATGTATCTTTCATGCTTTCAATTTAGTTTGTTTTGTTATCATGTTTAGGAAACATTTTGCATTATTTCATAGGAGAATTTGTGCATTTATATGGACTAACCTAATTGTTAACAAAATGTTGGAGGAATAGCTTTGTGTAAATTTGCAGGTGCTCACAAGAATTAATTTACACAATCTATATTTGATGTTACTAATTTCTATTGCACTCCAATCTCTTGAATCACAATATTCAAGTCCTCAAAAAAATTCTCCTCCCCTTTGTTTTTGTCTGCTTATTTTCCAACTTATATAGATTGTGTTTCTCAACTTATTTTAGTAGCTTGTTTATGGTTTGAAAGGCCCTATTGTGAGCTGCCTCAAGAGTCACCAAGTTGGGAAATTTATTTAAGAAATTAGGTTTCTACTTGTGTAGTTTTAGCAAAATTTGGAATTCATTGCAAACAATTACATCTATTAGATCAACTTCAATGTTGATAACTTTAAGCATATCAATTGTTTTGGCACATTGAGGATCAGAGTTACAAAAAAAGACATGATGTTTGAAGATTGTAAGTAAGATTCAATAGATTTTTTCATCATATTCACATTTGTTTGCAAAGTCAAGAGGTTGATGATTACATTCAACAATGAAAGTGTTGTAATCCTCGTGAAATTTTCATCCAAAGCCAGAAAATGCTTTACAAAAAATGGCAATCTTTCAAGATGATTTACAAATTTTCTATTATCATCAAATTCAAGATGAGGCATAATGAATTTAAAGAGCTTCTTCCAATTGAAAAAAATCTTTGCTTACTTCATAGATCTATAAGTCTATCCACAGGATTTCTAGATTTTCTCCAAGCATACACACTCTCTCCAATATTTCCTCGTATTCTTAAAATTCCCTTAGGGACTGCGATGCCACTTTGTCACTTCCAAGCAAAGATTTCAACACAAACTTGAAGCCAAACACAAGCTTTGAGATTAAAAAACCACATTTTCTAAATTAGATGAGTGAAAACTATAGAGAAGCAAGTAATGTATCTTCATTGTTGTAGCCATGTGAAGCACTAGCCCTTTCAGCATCCCAAACTTTTATTGCTCTTGCGGACACCACTTTCTAAATTGTACATTTGAAATAGCTTAAAGATACTTCTCGTCCAAAAATCCTCCACAAAAGGTCTTGCGCATCATGTCAACTTCATTTTTAACATAAAACCTTGGAAAATATAATACCTTGTGAGTATACTTTTCATGATGAGTAAAAAATTTGTAGAATGGCTAAGAAAGGGGTTCAAATATATTGATAAAATAAAAAGTTTAGATATATTGTAGGACTGTTTGTCACAATTCCTACAATTTCATCACATAGCCAGAATGAACAAAAATATTCTCAAGTGTCCATGCCATCCTTGATAACAAAATATTTTGCGAGAATCCAAATCCTACCTGGTTTACCCGCTATTGTCACACATGCATCAATTGTTATTACAAAAATGAAAAAAAACAGGTCCTAATAACATTGACAACGACTTAAACACTTCCTTAACAAACTCCATATCATCTTCGATCTGTTGATTAATTAACTGCGTACAATCTGAGACCATTGTAAAAACTCGGTATGGGCAAATTCATTTTATTTTATTTGTTTGAATACTCAGTAAAAGAGAATTAATAATGAAAGTGTACTTTTATTGTAAATCATAGATACTCCACTTTGACAAGGAGTTGGATAAAAATTGTGACAGAAATCGTAAGGCAGAGATGGTTATCTTCTTGACTCTAGAAATGCTATCGCTACTTTAAAACATCGCTCTTACTGTTGAACAATTTGGGCCTTAGAATTTGGTCCAAAAATTTAGAATTGAAGAATAAACAGAGTCAAACAAAAAAACGCAGAATAGAGAAACATTGATTGCTGCAAAAAACTCTTTCCATTTTTCATATTTCACACAATGCAAATTGATTTCAAGGTCTGTAATTCAAACTCCATAAAATCCAAACCAATGGATGCCATCATTCTCCCTTAATTGGGATTGGTAATTGTTCTACACTTGAGGTATTGTTTCTTGGGAGTGATGAGCTGACTCCAGCAATATACAGCCTGCACTAGGAAACTTGAAACAACTTGTCCAATTATCACAATATGGCCCAACCAATCTCTTGTGGCTTGAAGTTGGAACGAACCTTATTAAGGGACCATCTCCCAATAGTGTTGTCATGCTTCTTATCTCCACCCTTTCTTTAACTGAATTTTGCTTGAAGGAACATTCTAGAAGCTCTCTTCAATATGATCCAAATAATTGAGTTATTATTAACATGAGTGTAAATTTATGTTAATAGAAATGAGAAACAAAATATTTAGAGGTTGCATATAAGAAATGAAATATATATATATATATATTTAAAAATTCAAATTTATTATAAATTTTATCTTATATAAATAAATATGTATATAAGTTAAAGTTTGCGAAACACAAAACATAATAAAAATAAAAATCAAGAATTCTTAACTTTGTTCGTTCAATCAATTTTTCTAATAAATTCTAGTATTCTTCTTAATCTTTTTATCAATTTCTTTTAATTAATACATTGAAAATTATATAAGATAAAATACAAAATTATTATATTTAAAACAAATTTAAAAAAAATTATAAAACATAATTCTATATTTCAATGCAACTATACTTTATAATTGTAAATATTAAAATGAACAAAGAAATGAAATAAAAATAGAAATTACATAACAAAATATGAGACAATTTATAGTGGCTTGGCAATAGCCTACATCCACTCTCAAGCAGAGAATCACTGTATTAATCAATTACCAATCAACTACACAATACATGGTCTGCCACATATTTATACAAAGCTCCCTATATAGTGCATCTCAGAGGGGTCATATTTACTCAAAACCCTGATCAAATTATGCACGTTGAAGACAATATCATCATCCCCCAAAACAAACCAACAGACATTACTAGCCTTGTCTATGTCATGAACTCTAATGCATATTTTATCTTTACACATCAGCCCCTGTTTCTCCTTCTCAGCCAGAACTTGCT
Organism: Sequoia sempervirens; assembly: GCA_007258455.2. Classification (NCBI taxonomy): domain Eukaryota; kingdom Viridiplantae; phylum Streptophyta; class Pinopsida; order Cupressales; family Cupressaceae; genus Sequoia; species Sequoia sempervirens. The sequence goes on from VDFB02193867.1 coordinate 562,101,092, forward strand.
CCGGCGGCCAGGTGCCTGCAAACGGATCACTAATCTTTCTATAGAGAGACCCTGCCAATCTACGCTTGTATAGCACTAAAGTCACCTTATATTCTTTGACATCACAAATCCTTTCATGTTCAATATCTTTCCCCTTGTCATACTGTTCCATGCCAAGAATATCAACACTTCCCCAAGGCGAGGACCGACGCCATGGAGATTGGGATCTTGACCTTGAACGAGACTCTGTGTGTGACATCCAACTCAATCTCCTGCCTGGAGGAGGTGAAAAATTCATATTCCTTTCTCTCAAACGATGGTCCATTGACCTGCGAGGATAATCGCCAACTGAACGATCCCACCGATGATGTCCAAAAGAATGCTCTCGATATCATTTACGACCACCAATTGAAGAATAGAACCATCCCTCCTCCAACAGCTCTTCATCTTCTCTTTTCCGGCGTTTGAAAGAGTAGCTATCATTCCTTGAAGAAACGCTTTGACTTCTTCCATGATCAAATGAGGTGGCATTCTAGAATAAGCCACTAGAAACCTTCCTTTTACGAGAAACTTTAGCTTCAGACTTAGCTTTTGGTTTATACCTTCCAATCTTCCTGGTTTCAAGAAAGTTGAACACTTCTTTGGATCTAAATTGTGTGTGACCCTTAACCGGCTACATACAATCTCCAATAGGCAGTGTTGAAATTCCTAAAGGCTGCATATGAGGAAGAGTAGGCAATGAAGAACTTTTAATTATCTGCAATAGAACATTTGAAGGCTGCGCTGATACTTCCATTTCCCTTGTAGAAGTTGTATGAACAACGTCAGAATTGACTGGTGGCAGATTTTGAGATTGCAGAGTAGATAATACCCTCTGCATTTCATCAGTGCCCCAAATCACATCATTTCTCATGCCATGAGTTGGCGAAGGTGACAAGGACGACGACAACAACTTAAAATTTCCTGACTATTCAAACTTTGGTCTTTCTCTAGAGGGGTCTATGTCTTGTTTCTCAGCCTTTTCTGCTGTTTCTGTTAGCTGTGGAAGTGCTTGTTTGTCTTTCAATAGGTCAATTCCCTCATCTCTCCCAAAGCTTGTAGCCAGACAGTCAACAATTCTCTTGTCAAAGTCATCTCCCTCAAGATGAGTGTCACCTGAAATGGAGAGCACGTCAAACACACCATCTCCAACCCCAAGCACTGAAACATTAAATATTCCACCAACGGATATTTCAAATTCTTTATGTTTCTTCTCCAAGTTGTCTGCTGGCATATCCTCTGCCTTCACAACTACCAGAAACATCTCTATTCTTTCCTTAGACTGTTCTTGGATCTCCATATATCCATCCGAGTGGGTAATCAAAACATCACAGGTAGGAAACCACCTACCTTCTATAGTGAAAACGTTGTCAAGCTTCTCCACCAGACCTTTGGCCTTGTCGCCTTTGTCGTCCTCCTTGGCACTGGAAGAGCCCTTGCCATGCCTACTGCCAACAACTCCTCTTCTGTCTAGACCTTTCACGCCACTACCAGCCAGCAGGGATTTCTTCTTGGAATCCTCCAAAACGGCCATCATATTCACTGATTCCACTTCTTGGAAATCGATGTCCAAATTGATAAAAATATAATGAAGCTCAACCAATTCCTCCTTCAGCTTTTCATTTCATTTCTTTTCAAAAAAACTCCCATTCTTTCACAAATTTCATTTTTTCCTTCTCCATATAGTGTATTCACTCTCTCAACATCAAAATCTCCTCCTTTAGAAATACAATTTCTTTGTTTAGATGTTCCTTCCACTCCTCGGCCTCTTTCATGGGTTCATCTTCACTCGCCTGGTACCAAACTGCATCCTCCTCTCCTAGGGAGGCATCCTCCTCATCTCGAAAGGAAAAATCCTTAGTCTCTCTTTCAACCAACGGTTGTTTCAAACCCTTTTCTTCAACCGAATCCAAACTATCAAGAAATTCTTCAATGATAAAATCAGCCTCATCATCATCAAATACAAAATTAGTTATACTCATTAAAATATATGGGAAGTATTGAGAGGCTTCTTCCAATTCCATCTTTGCTCCTTGGTTCAAACCAACAACTCAACATTTTTGCATAGCTCTGATACCAATTGTAAATATTAAAATGAATAGAGAAATGAAATAAAAACAAAAATTATAGAACAAAATACGAGACACAAATTTATAGTGGTTCAGCAATAGCCTACATCCACTCTCAAGTAGGGAATCACTGTATTAATCAATCACCAATCAAAAATCTCTTCTAATAAAAAGAGATGGGAGAATACAAACAGTCATGTGACCGTTGGACTTCACATCCCAACAATAATAAGAATAAGAAACAAAACAAAAATATCATTACAAAAATCAATACGTATCTTTTAACAATTTTATAAAACATAAGAGGAACAAACATGAAAAATATTCGATCAAAAACATGGGTGCTTAAATCGCGGTTTAAGCAAATTGAACACTTTTGATGAAAAATTTGTCCATCTCTCTATCATGCAGTGGCAAATATTTTAGTCACATGATCCTCCTTGTCATATGTATCACATAAAATATTTCCCCTCAATAAATAGAAAGAATTTGATGAAAAATTTGTCCATCTCTCTATCATGCAGTGGCAAATATTTTAGTCACATGATCCTCCTTGTCATATGTATCACATAAAATATTTCCCCTCAATAAATAGAAAGAAAATGAAAGAGTGTTGCCATCAAAACCCTGAATTGGGATTTTATTAGTTTTGCCCATGGTAGAATACTAATGCATTCATTGCATTCAATTTTTTTGAGTGATATTGACAATCCAACCAATAAACATCTAGAATTAAAAACTTTACCAACAATTTTATATAGTCTATTTTTAATTGTCTATTTCTAAAATTGTTAAAATATTCTTTATCTTTATTTTTATTGATTGATGTTGTCAATAGTTATAGTCATTACAAAAATTAGATTTTTTTTTTTTTAAATTATGTGCAATGCAATGCATTTAATTCATGAATCAAATTTCAAACGTATTAATGACTTGAATGACATGAGCACTATTACATACATCATCATATAATTACATTTACAAGTATTATTTTACATATTTTGTTTAATAATTGGTAAGATTTTCAAAACTTATTAAATAAATGTGAGTACACTCAATGCATATTTTATATTTGTTTATCAAGTGTGTATTAAATATGACAATAAAATTTATCCATCTATAATAAATATAAAAAAAAAATTATATATCTACAATTAATATTTTAATAAAATCTATTTTAAAAAATATGCATGTAATAATATAATTTAGCAAGGCAAAAATTACATAAATATCACATTATCAAAAGGATAAGAATAAATATGTATATGAAATTATTATAATAATATATTTGTATAATCATATTTTTTAATTTTTGGAATATTAATTAACTATAATAATAACATTATACAACAACAAACAATTATATTACACACCTACTTACTTCTCTTAACTAAATGTTTAAAACAACAAAACACACCCATATGAATTTTATTTTTTATTTATGCAACATTAATCTACTATAATAATAACATTATACAGCAACAAACAATCACATTACACCCTTAGTTGTTTCTATTAACTAAATGCTTAAAACAACAAGTACACCCCACAATGGGCAAAACTTGACGCAAATGCATCTCTTGTTTAACCATGAAAACATTGTGTGTTATCTGTACACTTCCTTGTTTGATTTTATTTTGGACCACTTCAATCCATAACCTCATCATCAAAATCTTGTCCCAGAGCCTGCTTCACAAATTTCTTCAATTCATTGTCTTTAATAGTTGAACACCTTAACATCGTACTTCTCAAAATCTTGAAAATTTCAAATCACTCCCAATTTTTTACAACAACTTAATTGGCAAGTCCTCTGATTATAACTAAGGTTCAAGGCCACATCATCAAATTTGATGCCACATCAGCATGTTTTTTGTCGATGTGTTAAAAAAGCCCCCCAAAAGAAGTGAGACTGAGACTTGTGCACTAAATTATGTTTTATTAGTATGTTGATGTGGCATCACATGATTTGTTGCTTTTTAGATCTAAGGAATACATTTTATTCAATTATGGGTAGTTATCATTAACACTATTGATCCAATATTATTAAAAATGTTGGACATTAAATCAACAATTGTTATAACAACTATTGAAACGTGCTCAAGTAATGGATCCTCTCTCCTATTTGCTATGTCTCATGTGACGATTTTTTTAATCCATTCCAAAAATCACATCGATTTCATAGACGGTTGTCACATCCCACACTAAGCATCATCATCCATGCTTAGTGTAAATGCGAATGTGAAAACAAATAATAAAAAGAAGCGATCGGGAGGGACAGAGAGACATGGCACCATGTGAAAGTAGGGGCACCCATTAATTGAGTGATACTAGCGACGGAGGACAACCTATAACAAATGCCCTAATTATTCGTACAATTTTGTTTTTCTCAAGGTGTTATAATTTCTGTTACCAGAAACATAACATGCAAATCTCAATTTTGTGTTACGATTGTTTTATTTTGTGTTGTAAACAACCCTTTCTAAGTCATCCAATCTATTTCAAACCATTCCAAAGTAGTCCAAGAGGTGTTTGGCTATTGCATATTTGTAATCTTGACATGTCATCCCCAAAACTTCCAAGAATTAGTTTAACTAAGTACAGGATCAAGATAAATCCAATATTTTTTATGTTTGTTCTTCTTAAGTTTTTCTAAAATTGTTAAAGATTAATGGGTATTTGATTTTTTTAAATAATATTTTTGTTAAGTTTTTGTTTTTCTTATAAAGTATAGAATTATATTTTATAAATTTATTTCAAATTAGTTGAGAAGGTTGATATATATATATTAAAACAAAGAAGAATATTATAATTTATTAGAAAAATCATTTAAATATTTAAAAAAGAATAAAATTAAAGGTTTTTTTATTATGTTTTGTATTTCACAAACTTTAATTTGTATGTATATTTATTTATGTGAGGAAAAAATTATAATAAATTAAAATTATTGAAAATGTATATATATATATATATATATATATATATATATATATATATATATATATATATAAAATTTATTTCTTAGACGCAACCTCTAAATATTTTGTTTTTCATAATATTGTCGTTGTCATTGCAGTAACATAGCTCGACACTAAAACTCTAAGAAACACTTTTCTAAAATCCATATAAAATCTCCAATCACTAAAAACTTGGTTTTTCTTTTCCAACAATTTGTGGGGATTTATACCATATTGTATTGGTGAACTCAAAATGAAAATGTTTTATCCAAAATTTATTCTATGGTATGTATCAGTAGACGAAAATATTTTATAAACCTATTATAATGAAGATTGTGCCTCCAAACAACACCCACCTATGTTTCCCACTTTTTTAAAGAAATGGATCATGTAGAAAGGATTAACTGCCTTGAATACTTTCAGGTAATATTTAATAGCATTATATACTCTAACAATGACATTGCTAATGAACCAGAAAATTGCTACAGGGGAGAACAAAAAAACTCACTTTACCAGTACCAAATCTTTTAAGAACAAAGAGTAGTAGAAGAATTGCAACTGACACACCCACAACCACCCATGCATGAAGTATAGTATTCAATATTGAATTACTTAATCCTATACAAGCTATGATTGGGGTCATTATATTAATGTAAGATCCCTAGTGCTCTATGATATTAAACTAAGTGAATTTTGTATGTCTCTCTTACCATCACTCAGTTTAGAGTTCTCTACCTGAATTCTTTGGACAACAAATAACACTATTCACTATTTATTTAAGAGCAATCAAAATTAGCTTAATTTTGAAATCCATCAAAGGAGACTTGAGCTTACAGTTCTACCTGTTACCAAAGAGAACCCTACAAAGCCTCTATCACCTCATCCCAAAACTCAAAACAGTTCTATAAAAAACATATAACAGAAATAATTAAAATACAAAGATTTCATTTCAGACCTGAAATTGCAGGAGTGAGTACTCCATCGCCAATCACCATGGAGGTGCCAAGCATCACAAAAATGGCAGAATTCTTTGCCCCACTGCAATCCTCTGGAGAAGTTCTTTTGTCTTATGGTTAAGATTGTTAGCGTAATATTTTATTACATTGTTAACGGGAGTGCTAATGAGTCATTGTTAGCTGTTAGTGCGTATTACAGTTTACCTGTTTCAGTTAAACTGTCTTATGCAACTGCTCGCTTTCTCCCTTTTATAAAGGCTTTGCATTACATTGAATAAATTGATCAAGCATTTTGCCAACATTTGGTATCAAAGCAGCAATGCTTCTGTTCCTGTGCGTGATGGAAAGAGGAGTACAATAAGAGGCAAGAATGGAGGAGTAAAGATTGGGTTGTGCCTGCGTTGAAGTTTATATTTTGCAAAGAGATCTATGGCCTGCATAGTGAGCGATGGAAGAGACCTGAGATCGATGCTCGAAGAAAATGAGAAAATGGCGCTGAGCAGGCGATGAGAAGCGAACGATTTGAGAGTACAGACCGAACATCGGTTGGATTGTTCGCTACAGGGAGTGCCATCACTTGCGGTGGATGGGTACGATGAGGTGAGCAAAAGTGTGCCTGAAGAAAATCCCTTCTTTTTATCTAAATACAGAGGTGTGATCTAAATACAGAGGTGTGGAGGAGCGTGGATCTCTTGTTGATCGTGAAGGAAGACCGTGACTGTATTTTGTTTATTTAAGCCGCTGTATTGTTGTGCAAGGTATGGGTTGAATGCATATTTACTATTCTAATTTGAAGATATATGTTTCTTGTAGCGCGAGTATATAGATGAGAGTGCAAGATTCAATCGCATCCTATCATTTAGTAACAGATGTTGAAAAAATTTCCACATAAAGAAAATCTCTATTCGGTTTCAGTTGTTTCGACTCTTCCTTGGAACGATCTGTTTGTAGAACAATCAGATACTCATACCATAGAAATTGCAGGCAACTTTAATATGAGAAGTAATGCCAAAGCAAGATCACTATTGACATTGGATGTGTATAGAAGACTTCAGCCAAGTCCAAGCCTATTGGAAAGGAGCCTAGACAGCTTTGCAGCAAGGAGAAATTATTGTTATTACTACTGATGCAATTGGATGCTTCCTTTTAGAAGGTATTGGTCATCTTTCTCGAAGGTAAGAGTGTTGGAATGTGATGCTGTTGATTATTGTCATTAATGGTTGTCATTGATGTCAACATATCTTGGTTGATTGATTCTAATGATTTGGTGATTTGGATTGGTGTGCTTTAGGTGATGTGCTGTGATGATCTATGTTTGGTCATGCTTGTCCTAGCCCCATTCATTTTGCATCATAATGAGACACACTCTTATGGGTCTGGACTGATCTGGAAATTGGTTAATGTGTCCTAGAATATTATTTGCATTGTAACATGTATATTCTATTTCCGGATATCATGGTAGTGTGTTGATTTGAGCGAGGAGGTCTTGATTGGTCCACATTTCATTCATTTCCACCACGGGAATGTTTTGTGGTGACCTAATTCAAATTGTGTTTGACTAACTTAGGAGATTATGAAGACATTGTGTTTTGGTCAACTTAGGAGTTTATGGAAGCATGGAATGGTATAAGTAAAAGTTGATTCTGTTCGATGAAAGCAAGTGTGATGAATGCAAAAATATAGACATTATGAAGTATGTGAAAGTATATGATTGGAGGCAGCAGACAGTGAGATTCTATCCAGTGTCATTGTTGGTGACAGTTATTTCAGCAGTGGATTCCCTTTCATCATTCTTTTGGCAGTGAGCCATTCTTTGTTGGCAGTGAGCCTTTCTTTGTTGGTAGTGAGCCTTTTTATCTTTTGCTTTAATAGCCTGGTAGTGAACCTAGTGGTAGTGAGCCTTACCTGCAGTGAGCAACTTGGTAGTGAGCCCTTTGTAAAAATCACCTTAACCGGTGTTTTATAATTGAGAATTAACATTCTTCGTGGTTTTTCCCTTCTTAGGTTTCCACGTAAATTCTAGTGTTCTTTGTGCATGGTGTTGTTATGTGCTTTCATGTTTATATATGTTAGATCATTATCTGATTGATTTAAGTTTGTTATAGATTAATTAAATTCATGAAAATTGTTTTATAATAATTGATTCACCCCCCCTCTCAGTCATCCGAACTATTCAACAATTGGTATCAGAGCTTTGATTCCTCAAAGAAGAGCTTAACCACTTGGGGTGGATTGGATGGCAGAACAAATTGACAATTCATATATTTGATGGATTTGACTACAATTTCAAGAAAGTGCAGATGAGAGGTTATCTAATCTCTCTAGGCTACAAGACTTGGAAAGTTGTTGAGACAAAATATGTTGAACCGACAAGTGGTCCTTCTTTTGCAAATGAGATTGCAGCTTATCAAGAGAATGAAAATGCAAGGCATGCAATCTTTAGTGCTTTGTGTAAGACTAAGTTAACAAAAAGTAATTTATTCGGCACAACTTATGAAGTTTGGGAAAAGTTGAAAGAAATCTATGAAGGAAATGATAGAGTCAAATTATCAAAGAAGTTGACAACTAAGCACATATATGAAAACTTGAGGATGGAAGAAGGTGAGGATATAGCAAACTACTTTCAGAGAGTTGACAATGTAGTAAGTGAAGTCAAAAATCAAGGAGGCACTCTGATAGATGATGTAATGGAGAAGATTTTGATGACCCTACCAAAGAGCTATAGTGACAAGATCTTAGCTATTGAGGAAGTTTATGATCTGAAGAAATTCACTAGAGAGCAGCTATTTGGCACCTTGACCATGTTTGAGATGAAATTTGGAAAAAAAAGGAGAAATCTAAAACAACCTTCAAAGCCACAAAGATAGAAGAAGATCCAAATGATGAAAGTTTAGATGAGTTGGAAGCAAACTTGACAAGGAAATTGAAGAAATGTACTAGCAAGTACAAAGGTATGTTGCCTCTTAAATGCTTTAGATGTGGAAAGATTGGTCATTTAGCAATTAAGTGTCTAGAAAAAGAAACAAGGAAAAAGTTTAGAAAGATCAATAAGAAGGCCTATTATGTTAATGAGAATATCAACATCTCAAATGATGAATTAGATCATGAGGATTGTTTGTTTTTGGTGGAAAAGGATGAACCTAGATTTGATATCTCTAATATTGGTATTAAATTTGATGATAACACTGAAGCTACATTATTTGTTAAAAGAAATAGAGATGAATGGCTGATTGACAATGGATGTTCAAATCATATGACCAATGATAAAAGTAAGTTTGTGAAGCTTGAGAAATATGATGGAGCTTCTGTTATATTTGGAGATGATAAAACAACACAAGTTGTTGGAACTGGTTTTATTACATTTGATGGAAAATGTAACACTGACAATGTTTACTAGGTGAAGGGTTTATTTCACAATCTTTTGATAGTTGCATAGATGTACAAAAATGGCTATAATATGGTGTTTTAGGATGATGGTTGTGAGATATGGAAGAGATCTAGAACTATTATTGCAGCTAGAAAAAGAACAAGTGGGAATATGTATCAATTGGAAGGAGCTACAACAACTGGCTCTAGCACCAAAGGATGTGTTGCCATTGACTAAACCGGACAACACTATCTGCAAAGGATGTCAAGAAGGAAAGAAGACTAGAGAAACATTTCAAAGAAAAGAAGAATCATCTATCAATTTTTTGGACCTTGTACACATTGACCTATGCGGTCCAACCAAAACAAGAAGCTTACAAGGTGAGAGATATTTCACACTTTTAATAGATGATTATTCTAGATTAACTTGGGTTGCATTTTTAAGAGAAAAATCAGAGGCATAAGTAAAATTCAAGATTTTCAAGACAAGAGTTGAGAATAAAGTTGATAGAAGAATCAAGTGTTTAAGATCTGACAAAGGAGGAGATTTTACTTCTAATGAATTCAACAAATTATTTGAAAAGCATGGCATTAGAAGACAACAATCTGCCCCTAGAACACTGTTAAAAAATGGTGTAGTGGAAAGAATGAACTAGACAGTTCAAAAAATAGCTAGAACAATGATCAATGAAGAAGGTTTACCACAAGTGTACTAGAGAGAAGCGATACACGCAACAGTATGTACACTCTTAACCAAGTACTATTCTGGAGGAGGTATGGAAAGACATCATATGAGCTATGGCATGGAAGAGCTCCCATGGTAAAATATTTCAAAAATTTTGGAAGCAAATGCTACATCCAAAGAGATAGGGATAATCTGGGAAAGTTTGACAGTAGAGTTGATGAAGGCATATTTTTGGGTTACTCTACAAGAAGCAAAGCATATAGGTGTTATAACAAGAGACTGAACAAGTCGTTGAAAGTGTGAATGTGAAAGTAGATGAAGATGTTCAAAGAAATCCAAACAAGCATATTGAATATGAATTAGATGACTTAGAAAACAAAGAAGAAAAGGATTAGAAAGAAGAAGAAGAAACAAAAGAGGCTTTGAAAACTACAAGTAAAACCCCAAAGTATGTACAGAGAAGCCACTTAGAAAACTTGATTATTGGAGATAAGAACAAGGGAATCATCACAAGAAGGAAGGCTAGTCAAGAGAAAGTATTATTGTGTCTACTCTCAGAAACTAAACCAAAATTGTGGAAGAAGCATGCAATGATCAAAATTGGGTGAAGGTAATGAAAGAAGAGCTTGATCAGATAGAGAAAAAATAGACTTGGGAAATTGTGCCTAGATTGGCAGACAAAAATGTAACTAGAACAAAGTGGGTATTCCAGAACAAGCTAGATGAAAACAGAAAGGAAATGAGAAACAAGGCAAGATTGGTTTACAAAGGTTACACTCAGGTCGAAGGTATTGACTTTGAATAAACATATTCCTTTGTTGCTCAGATGGAAGCAATCCAAATATTCCTAGTTTTTGCGGCTTTTAAGGATTTGAAAGTCTACCAAATGGGTTTAAAATTTGCATTCTTGAATGGAGAACTAAAGGGAGAAGTTTACATTGAGCAATCAGAAGGATTCAAGTCTAGAAGTGACTTGGATGTTGTTTGCAGGTTTCAGAAGAAATATTTATATGGGTTGAAGCAGGCACATAGAGCCTAGTATGGAAGATTAGTTAAATATCTGGTTGGACAATGATTTCAGAAAGGATCTACTGACAATAATTTATACTACAAAATTCACTCAGATCAAATGTTGATTGTTGTGGTCTATGCTGATGACATAATTTTTGGAGGAAATGATGATATGTGTAGAAAATTTGTAGATGAAATGCAAAAAGAATTTGAAATTTCTATGAAAGGTGAGCTAAATTTCTTCCTTGAACTACAAGTAAATAAGAACAACAAAGGAATTTTCATTTCTCAGTCCAAGTATACCAAAGAATTATTGAAGAAGTTTGGGTTGGAGAACTCCAAACTGGTTTGTACACCTATTGTTACTAGATGCAAGTTGGCAAAAGAAGATAATTCACCTAAAGTTGATGCAAGTATGTATAGGTCAATGATTGGAGGATTGTGATATTTGAGATCTACCAGACTAGATATTATGTATGTTGTTTTTTTAGTAGTTATATTTCAACAAGAACCAAAGGAATCACATGTTGTAGTGAAAAGGATCTTCAAATATTTGAAGGGTATAAAAGATATGGGGTTATGGTATCCAAAGGACTCAAATTTCAGTTTGATAGATTGTATTGATGCTGATTGGGACGGATGTGCCAATAACAGGTGGAGCACAAGTGGTGGAGCTTATTTCCCTGGCTCTCGGTTGGTTGCTTGGTCAAGTAAGAAACAATATTTTGTATTTTTATCAATTGCTAAAGCTAAATACATTGCAGCATCCTCATGTTGCACTCAGGTACTATGGATGAAACAAACACTGAAGGACATTGGCATATCATTTGATGAATCGATCTCAATTATGTGTGATAATACCAGGGAAATAAACATTTCCAAGAATCCAGTACAACATTCCAAAATGAAGCATATATCCATTAGATATCATTTCTCAAGGGAGAAGGAATTGGACAATAAGGTTAGACTTAAATATGTACCTACAAAAGAGTAGATTGCAGACATTTTCACAAATCTATTGAGAAAAGATACTTTTGAGTATCTCCAACAAAAGTTAGTTTTTTTCCCTCCTAGTCTTCAGTAATTTGCACTAGGGTGTGCATTGGTCCAGGGTGTTATATGTACTCTTATCTGGATCAATGCTTGGTGGCTTCCTCATAGGGGGAGTGGAGTAAGTTTTTCAGGGGAAGTTTTTTCCCTTTGTCCTTGATGTTAAAGGGGGAGAAGAAAAGAAAGTCCTTGATGCTGATGATGTTGACATTGAGTTGTTTTGTTTGTTGTTGATGGATGTTGCCATTAATGACAAAGGGGGATATTGTTGGAATGCAATGTTGTTGATTGTTGTCATTGATGTCAACATATCTTGGTGTTGGCTTTTAGTTATTTATTGTTTATCCTTGATGCAAAACTTGGTTTTTAGATTGATGCTACTTCACTTTCAATATATTCATGATGGTTTTGTTGTTTGATCTACTCTACATGATTTAGGATAATGATGGTTTTGTTGTTTGATCTACTCTACATTATATTCACTGATACATTTTGACTCAAAATTCAAAAAAAGTTTGTCGGAATTTTGGTGAACTTTCGTCAGAATTATTTCATCAATTTTTCGATGAAATTTGAAACGTCAAAATTTTGACCCACCATTGTTGACTAGGTTGGAATTTCAATGTTTCAAAGTCATCAGAAAATTGACGAAATAATTCCAACAAAATTTTGTCGAAATTCTGATGAACTTTTGTTGAATTTTGAGTCAAAATGTATCAGCGATTCTTTCAGAGCTTTGATTATGATTGGACTAATAGTGTTGACAAGGCATTGTATAGGTTATTCAGGATTGATCATTTTTAGGATCATTTGAAAGCATTGTACATGCTATTTAGGATTGATCATTTTTCAGGATCATTTGAAGGATCCATTTGAGGGCATTGTATAGGTGATTGATCCTTCAGTTACAATATCTATTTTGAGGTATGGATATTTTGATTATCAACGTCAGAATGTGGTAGTGATATCTATGGCAGTGGTTCTGAACATTTTGTTTAGTATATTGGATTCATAGTTATGCTTGACATGATTGATATTCATTATGTTTTCCAGATTGGTAAATACTTTCTTGGTATATACGTTTGTCCCTAATTTTGTCAGCACAAGGTATTTTGTTGTCATTAATAAAAATGGGAATAATCTTCCATTGGTGGCATTATTACTATGACCACAAACCTATAAGACGTTTTGTTTCAAGGTCATTTCAATTGCAAGTAATTCTTGATTTATCATATCTCATTATTTATTATCTTGCATTGTTTTAAAGGTATTAGGCATTAAGATTCACCTTGCATTATTTTAAAGCTTTTGGGCAGCATTTTTATTGTCTTACATTGTTTTAAAAACAAGGTCATATAAATCTTGGGTAACATAGCATACGAAATATGTCAAGGTTATATAGCAAAGGAGAATGACTTCATTTAAAAGTCACATGGTAGTGACTAGTCATCGAGAAACATTGTTTAATCACATTAAACATGTGATAAAGCTTCTTTTCAAGTCTACATCATGTTTGAAATCAGACTCCTTGTCGACATGGGCTATCTTTGACTTGTGATCATTTTGGTAGAGTTATCATTTTTTTTTGTTGTCAAACAAGCGGACTTCAAATGATTATGTTTAGTGAGAAATTCTTGACAGGGGATTATAAGAGATTATGATGTTGGATTTCAAATGATTATTATATTTTGAAAAGTCTTCGAAAGACTCGAAGGAAATGTAGGGAAAAAAACTTTTTTTGGTTCATTATCATGGCTAAATATGGAACCCTAGCCGCCATGGAGTGCATGATAATTTGTAGTTTTTTTTTGGTGTCTTCACACAACCAACACATTGAAGGTTTATGTTATAGTTTCTATGAGCTTGTTGGAAGTAAGAAAGGAAAGAAATTTTGTTATTTTGTCTTTGAGTTTTGTATGCTAGCTATGAGCTAGTATGAGCTACAATTGTGGAAGTTGGTCTATCTTTTAGCTGGACAGTTACGATGGTCTTCAATAGTGTTTAATGGTATTTGTTTCATTTTCTCTCACCATGAATAGGTAAAAGCAAAACCTTCACATACTTTTAGTTTTTCCTTGGGATTTTTTTCTTACTAAAACATTTATTAAGGGATTAAAAGGGTCTTATTATTTGTTTTTGAAAAACAAAGGAATGAGGTTGTTTTATGCTCAAGTTGTTAACATTTTTGTTTCTCTGTTATACGACAGTTGGCCATAATTGTTACAAATGAGTTATATTGTTAAGATCTTTGTTAAAATGCTTAATATTTGATGATTACGGTTGACAACCCATTAGGGTTTCTCGAATCTCATTTGGAAGTTTCAAATTGGTTTGCAGAGTTTCCTATGCATTTTATTTAAGAAGTTTTTGTTGTATTTCTCGGGTTATAGAGAAGAAGAGAAAATTATTTTGTGAAACATCAATTTTTATCTTTGCAGTGACAAGAAACTGGGTTCACTTTGAAAATAATTGTATCTTAGATACTTTGTAAAGGAAGATGTTGATGCACAACATTGTTTAGTGTGCTTATTGAGATATTCATACATAGTTTTCTATTGAAATTATAGAGTTACAAAATTTGCACTTCTAGGTTTCTGATAGGATGCTATAATTGTTATGTGTTAAAGGGGTTGGTGCTCCTTAGAATGGGTGTTCCTAAATTTGCAAGGGGTTGGTGCTCCTAGAGTTGGTGCTCTAAATTCTTCTTGTAAGGCATTGTAAACAATGGTTTTATTTAATTCAGTGAAGCATCATTTTGGAGTGCTTTTTCTACCCCATAAGGGTTGTCCACTCATCAAATTCATGGTCTCATAGTGTCATTGTTATGTTATGTTGCAAAATTGTGATGTTTATCTTTGTTATAGCTTCATATTTGAATGATTGTCTTTACATTTCTGCAAATTCTTATACTAAAGTTTTCCTGATAATGTTATGAATCTCCATCCAAGTGAAATCTATTTCAATTTCTTATTCATATGCTTAGTTGATGCACAAGTCAAGTTTGCTTCTCATATTGTCATTTATTTTCTTTGTTTGAAAGTGAATATAAAAAAAATATTCTAGTTCTTATAAATCACTGATTCATCTCCCCCTCTCAATGATTTTTGTCTTCCAACACTTGGTTGATTGATTCTAATGATTTGGAGATCTAGATTGGCATGCTTTAGATGTTGTGTTGTGATGATGTATGTTTGGTCACACTTTTCCTAGTCCCATTCATTTTGCATCATAATGAGACACACTCTTATGGGTCTGGACCGATCTAGAAATTGGTTAATGTGTCCCAGAATATTATTTGAATTGTAACATGTATATTCTATTTCCAAATATCATGGTAGCATGTTGATTTGAGCGAGGAGATTCTGATTGGTTCCATGTTTCATTCCTTCCACTATGGGAATGTTTTGTGGTGACCTAATTCAAATTGTTTTCACTCGACTTAGGAGATTATGAAGACATTGTCTTTGGTCGACTTAGGATTCTATGGAAGCATGGAATGGTATAAGTAAAAGTTGATTCTATTCGATAAAATCAAGTGTGATGAATACAAAAATACAGACATTGTGATGTATGCAAAAGTATATCACTAGAGGTAGCAGATAGTGAGATTCTATCCAGTGTCATTGTTGGTGACAGTTATTTTAGTGGTGGATTCTCTTTCATCATTTTTCTAGCAGTGAGCCATTCTTTGTTGGCAGTGAGCTTTTCTCTGTTGGTAGTGAGCCTTTCTCTTTTGGAAGTGAGCCTTTTTATCTTTGGTTCTAATAGTCAGGAAGTGATCCCACCAGCAGTGAGCCCTTTTTAAAAATCACCTTAACTGATGTTTTATGAGAATTAGCATTCTCTGTGGTTTTCCCTTCTTAGGTTTCCACATAAATTCTAGTGTTCTTTGTGCATGGTTTTGTTATGTGCTTTCATGTTCATATCTGTTAGATCACTATCTGATTGATTTAAGTTTGATCCACATTAACTAAAGTCAAGAAAATTGTTTTATAATAATTGATTCACCCCCCCTCTCAGTTATCTAGACTGTTCAATAAAGAGGAGTGGTTTCATTTGAAATATTTAGAGGAATCCATAGAAATATCTAGACCATGGGTACCCATTGATCAAGGATTTTATCAAGTTTGATGTTGGTAGTGTCCTCATTGTTATTGGAAGTCATAATGGAGGACATGTTGGAGTGGTCAAGATTAGGGTGAAGCATAAGGGAATATCTAGAGTCTCTGATATCTTTACCAAAAGATAAAGCTGAGTTTATCAATACTACCAATGGATCTTGTGATTTTAACAATATTACCAATGGATTTTCAAATAGGTATACTTGGACTTTTGAGGATATCTTTCCTACACTTGATGGGGCCTCCAAAGATTCATTTAAGATATTAAATGGGAAAAGTGTAACAAGGTCATACTGGAGGCTAGTGGCACCAGAGGATGGAGAAATTTCCATCATCTCAAGTTATCTTTTTACTTTGAGATAGTACTTTTCATGAGAAGCATTTTTGTCTTTGTTTCCTACTTTCTTTATTATTATTGACAGATTTTAAGAATACTTATATTGTGAAGTTTAGTTTTTTGAGACAGGTAAAGGGTTTGGTGAAGAGAGCTCAGTATGGATGGTTGTCCATTGAGCATACGAGACTATGATCAAGAATTATACCCTTCTGAAGGTCGTCAAATAGCTTGATGGAGCCATTGTTTAGAGAGCTCAATATGGATTGTTGTCAAATAATTGAAGAAGTAGTGATTCGAGAGTTCAGGAAAATATTAGTCCAAGAACTTAGGAATTCAGCTCGAAGCTACACCCTTTTGAGGGTCACGAGGTAGCTTGATGGAGTTCCACCTGATTTATGATTTGAACACATTTCTTCAAGGAATATCTTCACAAAGATGTATATATATTTTGTAATCAACAATTTTTGTTATGTAAGCCTTAAGGGGGGTTCCTTGGCAAGGTGATTTTGTTAGCATAATATTGTATTACATTGTTAATGTGAGTGTCAAAGAGTCATTGTTAGCTATTAGTGGGTATTATAGTTTACCTATTTCAATTAAACTAGTTATCTTATGCAACTACTCACTTTCTCCCTTCTATAAAGGCTTTGTATTACATTGAATAAATTGATCAAGCATTTTTCCAACAAATATTTCTCAAATTATTTCATTTTTGAAATGGATCAAACTAGAATTCAAAGGAAACTGTTGGAATTGCTCACCAAAATTTTGTCCCATATTGACATGCTAACATAATAATGAATCTAGAGAAAATGCTCCTTCTATTAAAAAAGAAATAAACTGTAAGAACCACATTCAAAAAAAGCTAAATTATACTCTTGGTGGATACCAACATATAGAAGAGATCAATCTATTCAAAATTTAAAGCAGGTAGGGGAAGAAGGAATCATAAAATTGAGGTCCAACAATATATTGCTTATGTTCTTCGTGATCATCTTCTCTGATAACAATCAAGATATACTTCATGAGGTTGGTGAGTGTTTTTGACCAGTATATCATGCTTAGATATCCTAGAAAAACCACTTCCCGTGGATTTGGAATATCAATAGAAGCGAATGCATAAAGGGGTAGAGTTCCAAAATCTCCATAAAAAACACTAAGCATTTCATAAGATAGAAAAGGGTTCCCCAACATCCTATGCCAAATCACCAAGCCACAGGGATCTCCAACATCCTATGTTCCCCCAAAACACAACAAAAAGATATTCTATATCAGATAAGTTTGTTATTTGTTAGAGAAAATAACCTAGGAAAAATAAACTTTAGCATAAACCTTTACGTGATAGAGAGGAGCACTATGCTACTTCACCAAGAGAGAGAGAATGAAAATGAGATATATTACACAATATACAATGGTACCTTATAAAGGAAAAAAAAACAATGATGGGTGGAAAACTACCCACACGGGAAAAAACTACCCAAGGATTATTTACCCTAAGATAAAACTTAAATACACTAACACCCCCCCTTAAGTGCAAACTTAGGGAGAATGAAGATGTGAAAATGCAAAAATACAAAATTAGTCTTGGCTACACAACCATGTTAGGTACCCATTTACAATGCAATCACTCACAACTAGAAAGAAGGAGAAAAACCCCTCTCCAAAAGAGAGAAAATAAAAACAAAACAAGATGCATCGATGGAAGACTCAATCACACCCCCCAAGGACTACATACATCATGTATATACAATCAATGATCACCCCATAAGAGGGAAAGAGAGAGACTATATAGCCCCCCCACAATGTGTAAGCACTTGCAAAATAGTAAGTGCTTGAAGGAAAAACATGCTCCAATGTTGACAAACAACTTGTGTCCCTTTCAGAAGAAACAAAATCAAATACAGTTGTAGGTATGCTTCCCATTCTAGATAGGAATTGAAAGAAGGAAGCATGAAAATGTATGATGGTGTGTCTGAAATATACTCATGTGTTGCCAAAACCTTCGAAGATGATTCCATGAACCAATCAGGAACATGCCCAATCACAATAGGAGGTGACAATCAAGGTACAACTCGAAACTGATTCTAAACATTCTCTAGAGTTTGAGATGGAGTGACAATAGTTGTACCACATCTATCATCAAATAGGATGGATATACCCTCAAATGTCTCTTCCAACTCAATAATGTAAGATTCTACAAACAATGAACCAATGTCCAACAAATAAGAATCTGAATCAAGAAGACAATGAGATACTGGTTGTGATGAATCATTGAACGTGCTCAATGAATCATCAACACAAAATGAATGGTCCTGCTGAACAGGAATTATAGGATCCTGAGTCAATGACTTTGCACAATGAATCACTGAAGGTGAAGGTACATCAACTGTCCCTAATGGAGAAGAAGGAGCATTGTAAGGACCCTCATCATCCTCATCATCAAGATGTGTAAGGTGTTCCAAAGAAGCAAACTCCTGTGGTGTATCATAATCATATGATATACTATCTAAATCATCAAGAGGTACAAGAGAATCTGAAGAAGGATCATCTAGGAAGGGTGAAGTATCAAGATCTCCATATAAGTCCCAAATTTTGGTCCATAGAGCATGCAGACACTCAATGTCATCAATTAAGTCAATGTGTTATCATCAACATGAAAAGAAATCACTCCAAAAACATGATCTCTTTTGGAATGCCAGACAATCTTCTTGCTCCAAGAAGTACCAATATGCGGAACAAGACCATAAAGGTATGGTAAAAGATGAAGCCATCACAAATGCTTCAAGATACCATCTCTCCATTGTGCTTAGTTCCCCCTTTTCAAGATGATTAGAGAAGGGTGAAATGAAAAACCCATAATCAATTATGACAAATCTCCAAGAATATAAAGACATTAACCTTGAACAATAATTAGAAACTCCAAAATACTGCACAAATGAGGATTTCCAAACAATACTTCAGGAAGCAATAATGCAAAAGAGGGCTGAGAATTTGAAGAAATTTGAGAAAAAAAGATGAACACCTTACTGGGTTCCTATGCCAAATCACCAAGCCAAATCACTTGCCAAGCACAAGGAAAATAGCCTCCTATGAGACTTGTTCACACCAATCAAAATATGTGAAGGGATATAATGCATCACACCACCAATGTGGGATATATCTTTCCCTTTGAGGTAAAATAATACAGTCCCAAAGCTCATTGTGAGCAAAAGGAGGAAACCCTAAAATGAAATATTTCATTGCAAACTTTATAAACTTTAAAGTTTGAAAAACATTCACTGCACCTCCAAACAACCAATCAAATGCCAATAAATGGTGATTCAAATGCATTAAAATTCAACTATATCCTATAGTTAAAATCGGCCTCCACCTCTCAATGGTATATGCAAGTGCAACACCAGTAGAAGACAAAATGAATCACTGCCCTCTGGCAAAAAAAACACTACCTCCAAAGGCCTACAAAATAAATTCTCAAGGTTCAGATGTATCCTGTAGAAAGGAAATCGATGTCTTTAGGAAAAAAATAAAGCCAATCATGTCTTCCTTCAACACAGATTTTGACCCTTTGATTGTGTCAAAAGAGTAGCATTAAACCTCTTCCCCAACAATGAAAAAATCTACTCAATACAGTTTTCATCTCACAAGCAACGCACTTCACAAATCTGTTTTTATAGCTTGTTATATCATCTTGGTGGAGCAGTCGAGTTGTATATATTGGCACCTCCATTTTCAACCAAGCATAACTCCATTCACAACCTCCTACTGCAACATTGGTGGTGATACATTGGTTTCTCTTGCTCTAATAGTTCAACGTTCATCTCTGCCATCTCCCACGCAATATAGAGGTGATATTTAAAAGAATTCAAAATCAAGGAACCTGCACATGGATAAACAAGTGTTCCCCTCTCACAATGCAACAAATAAGATCATCAGACTCTCCAAAATACAGATCCTAGCCTCTTGAAAAAAAAAATAGGCCTATGAGAATTTATGCCTCTTCCTCTGCTTGAAATTTTCCGCACAAATGATATTCAACTAAGATTTTTTTTTAAAATGTCCTCCAAACAATTTGCAGATACGTGCCAAAGGTAATCAAATACTAGCCTCTTCAAATTAGTTTCCACAGATGCCTTCAAGGAGAAAAAAACAAAGACAAATCGTACTCACCAAGTAAAAATTGCGCTTCTCTTTTGCATTAAATCACAACTGCACAAAAAGAACGGGCCTCCAATATTGCCACGAAAAAAATGCCTCAACCATAGAAGAGGAAAGACACCCAGCAATAGAAATTCAACACGGGAAATCAAATACAAATTCGCAGCTAACAAATACCATTCAACAGGAAAATAAAAAATAATTAGAAATAAAATAAGGCAATTTTGAAATTTGAAGAAATTTCAAATACCAGAAAAAGACTCAAAAACTCTCTATTGAAAACTCTTAAGAAAGGAGTTGTAAATTGGGTGGCTCTGATACCATGTTAGAGTAAATAACTCAAGAAAAATCAACTGCAACATAAACCTTCATGAGATAGAGAGTGTTGGGTTAAGTGAAGCACAAATTAGCATGTTGCCTTCATAATTCGAAATACTTTCTTATTTTGTAATTACTTCTATTGGCATGTGTGGTCAATTTAGAAGTTGTATATTTCGAATTGATTTTTCCAAATATTAGTTGGAGACTATTTTATTAATAAGCTGCTGGTTGAATGTAATATTATTCAGAACTTAAGAATTAATAAGAGATAATCCTTGAGTGTGGATGTAGCCATCAAATTGATGGTGAACCATGATAAATCTATGTTCTTGTTTTTGTGATTGATTTCAATCTTTTATTTTTGCAATATGTTTTTCATTTGATTCGTCAAATTATTTTCAACAATTGGTATTAGAGCAGGTTGGAGAAATTTGGAGTAGGAAATTGTGAAGAACTTCTGCAGACATGGAAGATGTAGACAAGTGGAAAATAGAAAAGTTTGCAAGACAAAATTTCAGCCTATGGAAAGTGCAGATGGAATCCTTTCTCATCAAGAAAGATATTTTGAATGCATTGGCTGACAAAGCCAAAGGGAAAAGATCTCTATCAGATGAAGAATGAGAGAAGCTAGACAAAAAAGCAAGAGCTACAATTTTCTTGTCGCTATCCAACAATGTCTTATTTAATGTCTCTGTAGAGAAGACAACACAGGAGTAGTGGGACAAATTGTCTTCAATGTATGAGATGGCTTCTTTCTCCAACAAGCTATTTATTATGAAGAAGCTGTATAATTTAAAAATGCGAGGAGGGGTTATGTCTAATCATTTGAATGAATTTAATACATTAGTTGTACCCAGCTGATTTCTGTAGGAATAAATTTGGATGATGAGATCAAACCTATTTTATTACTGTATTCTTTACGAAATAGCTGGGAAGGTGTTGTGATGGCAGTGAGCACCTTGGTGGCTTTCAAAAGCAAGCTAAAATTCAATGACCTTGTAGCCACTCTTTTGAGTGAAGATATGTAGAGAAAAAATTAGGAACCCTCGTCTAGTGAGGCACTAACTGTTGTAAGTACGGGTAATAGAGGAAGAAGTAAAGAAAGAGGAAAATATAATAATCGAAGGAGTTCAAAATCTAGATTGTAGTCAAGAGGAAGGATAGGTTCCTATTGGTTTTGTGGCAAGCCAGGCCACACAAAGAAAAAATGCTGGAATTATAAGAAGGCACAGGACACAGTCATTAAAAATCAAGCAAACACTGTAGGTGAAAAGGATGACGGTGTCTTGATCTTGGCTACTGGAGAAACATCTGTAAAATCTTGAGTACTTGATTCTAAAGCTTCTTTCCATGCTACTTCATGCAGGAAAGCTTTTGCAAATTTCAAAGAAGCTGCTTTTGGTAAGGTTTTTCTTGGTGACAATAAGGAATGTGAAATTGTTGGTAAGGGTGATATAGTTTTAAATTTAAAAAATGGCAGTTAATGGATTTTAAAGGATGTTAGATATGTTCCTTTATTGAAAATAAATTTAATTTTTGTCAGTCAATTAATTGCTTTTGGGTGTGATGTTAAATTCTCTTTAGAAAATTGGGAAGTAACAAAAGGGGTTTTAGTGATTGCAAAAGGCAAGAAGTTGGGTAATATTTATATTTTAAAATGCCATGATGAAGTGGGAGTTGTCATGATAGTCATGGACAACAATTTAAAAATTTGGCATAAGAGGCTCGGTCACATGAGCAAGAAAGGGCTTTAAGTAATGCTTCAACGAGATTAGCTTCCCGGCTTGCAATCAATGGATTTGCAGTTTTGCGAACATTGCCTCTATGGAAAACAAAGTTGGGCCAGTTTCTTGAGGACAGACCATGATAAGAAAACCACTCCTTTGGAACTCATTCATTTAGATTTTTTTGGTCCTACGAAGGTAACTTCATTTGGAGGGGAAAATTACTTTGTTACTTTCTTGGATGATTGCACTATAAAAGTTTGGATTTACATGTTGAATAAAAAATCAGAATTTTTTTCAAAGTTTAAATTTTTTAAGGCTCTTGTTGAAAATAAAATAGGGCATAAAATTAAATATCTAAAAACTAACAATGGAGGAGAGTTTTGTCCCTCGGAGTTTGATAATTTCTTCATAGTCAACAATATTTGAAGAATAAAGGTGGTCCCATTCACCCCTCAGGAAAATGGAGCAGCCGAGCAGTTGAATTAGATAATTTTAGAGAGAGCTCATTGTATGCTCTCTAATGCCAAGTTGGCAAACAATTTTGGGCAGAGGTGTGCAACACTGCAGTATATTTGATAAATCGTACCCCATCATCTCATTTGGATTTTGACATTCCTGAGGAGCGATGGCTTGGGAAGAGAATTTCATATCATCATTTGCGGGTGTTTGGCTGTGAAGTGTTTGTCCATATTCCCAAAGAACAACAAACGAAGCTTGATTTCAAATCTAAGAGGTGCATTTTTCTAGGCTATGGAGAAGATCAATTCGGTTTCAAGCTATGGGATCTCGTTGCCAAAAAGATCTTTCACAATCGGGATGTTGTCTTCAATGAGAAAAAATTCCCAGGTTTGTAGCCTCTAGACAAATCTTCTGATGAATATTTTGAGGTTGATTTCTTTGAAAATGGTTGTGTCAAGAAAACTTTTGTTTCATTCTCCCAACCTTTAATCATTTCTAGCACCCCTATTTCTATTCCTTCCTTATCTAATTCATAGTCTATGGTGAATACGTTGCCCTTATCACAGAGTTCAAATGTTATATTGCTGCCTAATCAAAGCCTAATGCAGCCTCGAATAAACCAAACGTAGCCACTCCTTACTAGGACGCCTCCACTCATTACTTTGGATTCTTCATAAAGACATATGTTGCCCTCATTATTTGATTCACAACCTCTTGCAAATGAAGCGCCTTCTATACACACATCGTTTCCTTCATTTGTTTCCACGCACCTTTCACAAAATAGAACACAACCTTCAAAAGGTAATATGTTGCCTTGCTTAAATGATGCACTGCCTCCTCTAATAGTTACCCAACCCCTTCAAGCTGGTCATGAAACTCCAACACAATACCTACACAATGGCTCGATGCCCTCTTTGAGTGTTGACCAATCCTTAAAGTATCGAACTGTCCATAATTGCCAACACAGTCTCCTTTATATGTTCAGACACCACCTTTAATAAGCATTTCACAACATTTCCCATGCTATACGTAGCCATCAAATATTAAATCACTACTTTCACTAGTTAATTAACAGCCATCAATAACTAATTTGCTGCCTCCTGCAACAATTTCGATGCCTCTATTCCCAACACAACCATCTCTACAAAATACTCTGCCTCCAATTTTAAATTCACAGTCTCAAGTGGGAGTTTTTGGAGAACATAGCATTAAAGAAATACAGGGGCATACATTTGATGGAAATGTGCAAGAACAGGAGAGTATTAAAATACAGGGTAGTGGTATTCATTTACAAAATAATTAGGAAAATGTAGAGAATCAGGGAAATTTGCAATCAAAAAGTGTTTCTCAATTGAGAAAATGAACACGAAAGAGGAAGCTACCAACAAAGTATAATGATTTTGAGTTATTTTATTCTGATAATTATGATTATGAATTATTGCTTTGTGGTGAAGCAGAGCCGATTCGAGGGTGATCCCACAATAGTGGTTTACAATTTTTGGCCAAACTGGATATTGAAATAATTTTTTTAAACTAAATCTTCACTTTCGGGCACCTATAGCAACTAAATTGTGAGGAATTTGAAGATGATGCGAACTAGAATTTCATGAATTTTTTTTTGTAGATTCTAAATATATTTTTTTCAAAAAATTTGGAATCAGATTGCACTTCCATCTCCCTCAAAAACTAGTTTTTTTTCAAAAAAACAACATTTTAAAAAAGTGACGCTCACCGTATAACACATAACTTTTTTTCCATGAAGAATAAAATTCTGATTCTTTCAAATTTGGATTTGTAACTTTGATTTCTAGTGCTTCCACTTGGTTAGATAGTTTTTTTATTGAATATGTTTTCTTTAATCAAATTTTGAAGTCAAACCAATTACAATTCATACATAGTGTGACCATAGAATGCCTAACTTTTTTTGTATGTATCAAAATTCAATTTGTCTTTTTTTGTTGGATCAAGAACTTGATTATCTAGTGCACTCATATTTTTTAATTTTTTTTTATAATATGCTATTTTTCCACGTGTAGAACAAAGAGCTTGATTTTCGGTGAAAAACCTGCATTCACAAGAAATACAAAATAAATATAAGAATAAAATTAAATTTTATTAAAAATATACTTTTTTGGAAGCTTATAATAAGGAATACATACTTAAAAAAAAAAAAAATTAAATGAATTCATTTGATCCCCCAAAAGGTAAATCAAAAGTGGTTTTTTATCAGCATTTTGATAGGTGTAAAGGAGACTCCATTATAGGCATGGTTTAAAACTAGCAGGGTTCTATCTAAGGGGGCTTGTTTTAAGGTGGTTTGATAAAACCCTCTTCAATTGGAATCCTTTAAATGGAACATTTCAAGGATTAAATCATTATATTTTCTAAAAAATGTCATTTCAACAAAAATTTGGATCTTCCAAAAATTGTCGTGAAGCAGAGCCAACAACATTCAAACAAGCTTGCATTGATGCAAATTCAATCAAATGGATGGAGGTAATGAATGAAGAAATGGACTATTTGTGTGCTAATGACATTTGGGATTTGGTTCCTCTTCTCCAAAATTGGAAACCTCTGAAGAATAAATGGGTGTATTGTGTGAAAGAGGAAGAGGGAGGTCATCAACATTACAGGGCCAAATTAGTTTTCAAGGGTTTTGCTCAAGAAAAAGACATTGATTTCAATGAGATATTTTCACCAGTTGTGAAAATGACCACTATTCACATAGTGTTAGGCTTGGCAGCCATTTGAGATCTTGAACTTGAGCAATTAGATGTCAAAGTTGCTTTTCTTCGTAGAGATGTTGAAGAGGAATTATACATGGAGCAGCCTGAAGGTTTTGCAAAACTGGGTCAAGAACATTTATATTGCAGATTGAAGTGGAGTTTGTATGGGCTCAAGCAAGCCCCAAGGTAGTGGTATTGAAAAATTTGACAGCTTCATGACTCATTAACAATTTATTCGTTGTGATTTAGACCCCTTTGTTTATTACAAAAAGCTTCCAAATGGTGAGTTTGTCATTTTATTACTTTATGTTGACGATATGTTGGTTGCTGGAAATACTGTGAGGATAGTTCATGAGTTAAAACAACATTTATCTTAGAAATTTTCCATGAAGGATTTAGGGGCAGCAAAGAGAATTCTTGGGATGAATATAATTAGGGATAGGAAAAAGAGAGAACTTAGATTATCTCAAGAAAAATATATTCTAAAGATCTTAGATAGATTTAATATGAAGAATGCCAAATATGTGAGTACTCCTTTGGTTGATCATTTTAAGTTATCCTCAACTATGTGTCCTAAAATAGAAGAAGAAAAAGAGCACATGAAGCGTGTTCCATATTCATCAGTAGTTGGTAGTTTAATGTATGCCATGACTTGCACTCATCTAGATATTGCTCAAGCAGTGGCAGTTGTGAGTAGATTTATGAGTAATCCGAGTAAACAACATTAGTAGGCAGTACAATGGATATTTAGGTATTGAAAAGGTACTTTTGATCACGGTTTATGTTTTGGTGGTAAGGACATTCATCTACGAGGTTATATTGATTCAAATATGGCTAGAGATCTAGATAAAAGGCATTCTACCACCAGTTATGTATTCAATTTTGTTGGGGCAATGATCAATTGGGTTTCTTGGTTGCAACAAGTAGTTGCACTTTCTTCTACAGAAGCAGAATATATTTCTCTTCTGAAGGGACAAAGGAAATGATTTGGTTGCAGTGATTGATAGGTGATTTATGGTTTCAGCAATCGGTTTTCGCTCTCTTTTGTGATAGCAATAGTGCTATTCACTTGTCAAAGAATTCAACCTTTCATAATCAAATGAAGCACATAGAGCTGCAATATCACTTCATCCACCATTGTATTGAAGAAGGCAAGCTGCAAGTAGAGGAAATTGACACAAAGTTGAATCTAGCTGACATGTTGATGAAAGTAGTTCCCAGAGAGAAGTTCAAATTTTGTAGAGCTTATGTTAGCCTTGTGCAGCTCTGACATTAACTCTGTAGTGGTGGGATATCTCTGAGCAGCAATTTGGTCTTCAAGTGGGATATTGTTGGATTAAGTGAAGCCCAAATTAGCATGTTGCATTCATAATTCGAATTGCTTTCTCATTTTGTAATTACTTCTATTGGCATGTGTGGCCAATTTAGAAGTTGTATATTTCAAATTAATTTTTCCAAATATTTGTTGGAGACTGTTTTATTAACAAGATGTTGGTTGAATGTAATATTATTCAGAACTTAAGAATTAATAAGAGATAATCCTTGAGTGTGGACGTAGCCATCAAATTGATGGTGAACCACGATAAATCTGTGTTCTTGTTTTTGTGATTGATTTCAATCTTTTATTTTTGCAATATGTTTTTCATTTGATTCTACAAATTATTTTTAACAGAGAGGAGCATTATGCTACTTCACCAAGAGAGAGCTCGAATGAAAATGAGATATATTACAAAATATGTAGTGGTGCCTTATAAAGGCAAGAAAAACAATGATGGGTGGAAAAGCTACCCACACGAGAAAAAAACACCCAAGAATTACTTACCCTAAGATAAAACTTAAATACACTAACATTATCAGTTTGTAATGTTATTAGCCCAAGATATAATATATCAAATAATTTTGTTATATAGGACAATAAAAATTCTAGGGCTATTCTTGGAAATATCCGCACAAGTATTGTTGTCGTAGATAACAAACTTTGGAAGTTGGATTTTTTTGATAATTAGTTGATGGGACAAATTCCACAATCCTTAAGCAACAACAAGTTTATAACTGATTTAGTGTTGGTTGAGAATTTTTTTACCAGAAGAATTTCAAGAACATTGGTTAACAACTCTATCTTGAAGAGGCTAAAGTTATCCAACAATTCATTCTATGGGGCTCTAAATGTTAATTTTTCTTTCTTCAATTGAAATTATTTTAATGCATTCTAATAATTTCTCTCAGAGTCTATGTGCTTCCTTAGCCAAGTATACACATCTAAAGCTTCTAGATCTCAACAAGAATTGGAAAATAGGTGAGTTTCCTTTAGGAATGCTTGTAAATTGTCAAGAATTGAGAGTTTTAATCCTTGGCTCTAATGAACTTGAGTGTAAAATATCTCTATGGATCACATACTTGACTAGTTTGTAGGTGATGGATTTTTCCAATAATAATTTCAGTGAAAGAATTCTCTTAAGTTTGAAGGGCCTCGAGGGATTTCAAATTTTAGGATCTTCTCAATTGACACTATACTAGACTAGTCATACAAAAATCTTATTGGGAAAATACCAAAAAGTATTGGGAATCTATCTAGCATGAGGTTATTATGTCTAGGAATCGTTTGGAAGGTCAAATACCTACATCTCTAAGTTAAATATCAACTCTATAACTGTTGGACTTGTTTTGGAAAAGTTAGAGGGTGTGGATACTTAAGAAGCTATATAACTTGTTATATTTGGCCTATTTCGATGTTTTTTAAGCATTCTTTGTGGGCATATGCCCAGAGGGCCACAATTTCTAACTCTTGATGAGATATCATATCAAGGAAACCCTCTATGTTTCTGTGATGATAAATTCACTTTCAGGAAATGCATTAAAAATGGGACATTACTTTCACCTTTAGAAAAGGGGGAGAAGTCTTTATGGAGCATGGTGGATGACCACATGTTAGTAATTCTTATGGGTAGGGGTTAGGAAGTGTATTTGGTTGGACATTGTCAATGATTGGGTGGGGAGGCAACCTTTTTCATTAGATTAGAATCCTAAAAAGAAGAGAATTTTATAGAGTTTGAATTACAGATCTCAGTCTTAGTTTGTACTTATAGAGGCATCTTGTAATCAATTTGTGTCATGTGAATATGAAAAATGGAAAGATTGGTGTAGCAACCAAAATTTCTCTTAATTACTTTTTTTTTAATTTGTAATCTCTAGTCATCAAGGATGTTATGAACGCTTGAGAATGTTTTTGTTTGTTATGGTTGCATGTTTAAATTGTAAAAATGCAAATTGTGATCAACAGTCCAATATATCTAATTTTTTATTTTATCAATATATTTGAATCCTTTTCTTGGTTAGTCCACAACTTTACTCATCAATAAAAGTATACTCTCAAGGTATTATACATTCCAAGGTTTACTCTTAAAAAAATGAAGCTACGACAACACGTAAGGCCTTTTGTGAAGGATTTTTGGATGAAAAGTATCTCAAAGCTATTTCAAATGTATAATTTATAAAAAAAAGGCATCCACAAGAGCAATCAAAATTTGTAATAGTGAAATGTTTAGCACTTTGCATGGCTACAACAATGAAGACAAATTACTTGCTTTCTTTGCTTAGACTTTTATAGTTTTCATTTGTTTTTTTTAGAAAATGCTATTTTGTATCTCTTAGAGGTTGGTGTTTATCTTCAAGTTTGTGTTGAAATGTTTGCTTGAAAGTGATGAAATTTCATCCCAATCCCAAAGGGAATTTGAAGAATACAAGGAAATATTGGAGAAAGTGTGTATGCTTGGAAAAATTCCAAAAATCCTATGGATAAGTAATTATAAATATATGAAGCAATTGGAGAATCATTTCAATGAAAACAAAAAAAAAGGATACAACTGCAAGAAGCTCTTCAAATTCATTATTCCTCATCTAGAAAATGATGATAATAGAAGATTTGAAAAACAACTTGAAATTTTTCCACTTGTTGCAAAGCATTTTCCTAGCCTAGATGAAAATTTTATGATGATTACAACACTTTTGTTATTCAATGTAATCATCAACCTCTTACACTTGCAAAGGAATGTAGATGTGATAAATAATCTTTTGAAGCTTATGAATAATCTTGGGACCTCATTTTTTCTATCGACAACTGTGATCCTCAATGTCCCACTACAATTGATATGCTTAAATTTATTGACATTGAAGCTTATCCAATAGATGTGGTTGTTTGCAATGAATTCCAAATGTTGCTAAAATAACACAAGGAAAAGCTTAATTCCTTAAATAAATTTCTCAACTTGGTAGATCCTAAGGTGGCTCATGTTAGGGCCTTTGAACCCATAAGCAACCTACTAAAAGAGGCTAAGCAACAACTCGACATGCAAAAGTTGGCAATCATAAGCAAAGAATACCAAACTGGAGGGAAGAAGCAAATTTTTGAGGAATAATATTATGATTCAAGGGATTGGAGTTCAAAAGAAGCTAATTACAACAAATATAGAGTGTGTAAATTAATTCTCAGCCACAATTTTAACAATATGGTCCCATCTACTTGTTTCCATGGTTAAAATTGTGGTTGGGAATCTATTTACACCATATTTTTGTAATTGGATGTTATTGCAATCCAATCCATTGAATCCCAATATTCTTTCTTGAAATTTTTCTCCTCCCCTTCATTTTGGTCTTTTTTCTTATGATTGCCAACTTCTATGCATTGAGTTTCTCCTTGGCTTCTTTAAATAGCTCATTTATTATTTCAAAGGTCCTTTTGTGAACCACCTCAAGAGCTCTGCCAAGTTGGATAATTTTTTTAAGGAATGAAGATTTTCCTTGTGTATTTTTAGAAAAGAAAGGAATTCATTGCAAAAAGACAGATATACTAGATCAACTTCAATGTTGATAATTTTTAACATATCAATTGTATCGGGACATTGGGGATCAAATTTATTGACAAAAGATATGAGGTCCCAAGATTGTCGATAAGCTTCAATAGATTTTTTCATCATATCCACATTCCTAAATGCAAAGTTAATAGGTTGATTATTACATTCAACAATGATAGTGTTGTAATTGTCACATAATTTTCATCTTGAGTAGGAAATTTTTTTTTTACAACAAGCGACAAACATTGAATGTAATTTACAAATCTTCTATTATTATTGGATTCCAAATGAGGCCTATAATGAATTCAGAGAGCCTCTTGCAGTTGTAGCCTTTCCTTTTATTTTCATTGAAATGATTCTTCGCTTGCTTCATAAATTTATAATCATCTAACCATAGGCTTTCTAGATTTTCTCCAAGTATCACTACTGAATTTGACACCATTTTCTGATGAACGTTCATCGGTGGTTTGACAAATCTTTGTCAGGGTAGCGATGAAATGATGAAAAAAATTCGTCGCTATTTTTTTGTTGCATGTTCGACGACGAATTAAATGTCGAAATAACGACATAGATTCATTGGTTGTCGGCATCATAAAATGGCTCAAATGTTTGTCAGAATATCAAAAAAAATGGGCATTGAAAGAACACCAGAAGTTCATCGCCAGTTCGATGAAATGGGAAAGTATTTATGATGAAGCCTTCATCATAGCTAAGCAAATTTGTTGGACCTTTTATGTGGTTCTTTGGTGACGTTTGTCAAAATTGCAACAAAAAGGGCAAGGAGTTACGACGAAGTCTTCGTCACAGCTAAGAAACTTTTTCAAAAATTTTCTATGATTCATCGGTATACTTCGTCGCAATTATGACAAAATTGACAAGGAGTTATAACGAAGCCTTCGTCGCAGGTATAGAAAATTCGTCGGACCTTTTCGGTGATTCGTCTGTTGTGTCCATCGAAATTGCTATGAAACAATGCAATTTTAAAAAAAAAAAATGCATTCACTGAAATGTACCATTGGTGAGAGATCAAGCAAGTCACGTGACTTTGTATTCAAATCTCGGGCAATTAGAATAGAATAAAGTTTTGTGTTTCTAATAAGGCTTAGTAAAAATGTAGGTGCAAACATGGCAATTTGGCGGCGTATGTACTGTCACCGTTTAACTAGAGCTGCTTGAGAATCCAAAGATCACCCTTCATGATTGCCAACAACATCTTCGCATAGATTGAGATCGACGTGACTACACAAGCAAGGAATAATTCATTAATGCTTCACCAGTTGTACGATAAACAACCACCATGTGCCATTTTCCAACTTTGAATACTGCCTATTGATCTCTTGAAGAGTTGGCAGATCAAACGGTTTATCTCGAGCTAACTCGGTTTGACATCCAATGAAGCACCATTCACCTTCCTCATGACCAATAACATTAATCCATTTTGGAAACCAACTACCATTTCGGCAGGTCCTATGCACTTTGCAAAATGAACGGCTGGAGCTACGCATAGCAATCTCGTTGACCTCGCGGCTTTTAACCAACCTTCATCTTCCTCCTGCGAGCTAGTAGGGAACAACATAGATTTACATTAGCTTTTGATCTTGGTTGTGGATCTAAAACCATGGGTTATGAGATCAATAGTGGAGATTGGGCCCCACATTCCATACAAGACACACATCTTCCTTTAGTTGACCTTGCGCCAAATAACAAGGTGATACCTTAGGTCTACGAGTTGGCGAGGTACGATCAAGATCTTTTCCCATATCTTTGAATTTGGAAAACCTACACATTGTACGGTTAGTATTTAATGAAAGGCTTTGGGTAAGCCATCGGTGACATGACTACTGGGGTTAATGGATTAGGCTTATGTCACCGGATTAAAATTAAAACCCAACTTTGATTTTAATACTTTATTTCCTCCACAGGGTTTTATTTCCTATGTCTTGGTTGGCCCCATGTTTCATCTTTTAAAAAAAACTTATGTTGTTGTTTGTCATCTTCCTAGTAATGCCCACTTCTCCTTTTAATGAATTTTTTATTTTGCAAGGGTTGATTTAGTGTTGTCGTCGATCTATTTCCTGCAGATATTGACGGTGCCCGCCATCCCGTGATTGGGAATTGAAGGATCATGAAATCATAGGTGGGTGCCACATGTCCTATTTGGGGGATCAAATTTGTGCTATCATTGACCAACTCCCATTTGATCTGAGCCATTCCCCACCATCCTGTGATGGTGCTTGCGTTGATTGCAAAATCATGGGTAGGCGCCACGTGTCTCATCCGATGAAGCCTAAAGAGTAAAGGAAACACTAGCTGGCTTTAAATGTATTAAGGGGCAGTTTACTAAAGTGTTCTCGAGACACACATGTTCTAAATCAACGGATATATTATAATCTTACTAGAAAAGCTACTCGAAGGTTAATTACATGGCTGGTGACTGTGTTAAAGGAACGAGATCAATGATGCTCAGGATCAATGGTTGCTCGCCAATTACACAATCAAAAGTTTCAGGATTGCGATATAGCATGCAACTGCCATGTGGACTTCCTTCATAGTGTAATGTACAAGGTGGGCCCCTTATCACCGTGTTGGAAATTGTGTTAGATTTTTTTGAAGGTGGCCGTCGATGATTTGATCAAGTTGAAGAATCAACAACTCAAATTTAAATCTGCATCAAATATGGTTGGAGCCATTTTTGTAGTGTGAAATTGAGTTTTAATGATGGATGAGACACTTGCTGGTGTAATTTGATTGACAATAAAATCAATTTTCCTGCTTGGTCTGTATCACAAAGCATTCAACTATTTCGTGAAGCAATTTCAGAGCTGAAGGTAGAATTGCAAGTTTTTGTAGCTAGAATTTGGGAGTTTTGTGAACAAAGTTGTGAGTTTATTTTATGTGCCTCCTGGTCATTTTGCATTTGAAGTTGGGAAAGGATTAGCTGGATGTGCTATGAGCTTTTTGATGAATGTGTTAGGGCTATAGTTTAATTATAGTTGTGAGAAATTGTAGTGCTTTGTCCTGTAATTTTCTATCTTTGGTTAGTCCTAGCTATCTGAATTATAACGTTGTAAAGAAGCCCTAGTTTTTCTGAGATGGTAATTCCCAAGCAACATTTTGGACATACTTAATATTTCAAACGAAACTTGTATGATGATTTCCTGGATCAATTCCCCTTGTCAACGAATGATAGGAGGAAGGGATTGGTCCTAATGCGAGGGAAAATCCTAGGGAAAGGGTTAGTGTATAATTGCTCCAACATTGTCGATGCTATGGTTCCCCTCACTGGCTTGGAATTGTTCAGACTGTGATACAAACAAAGGAATTTGCCTCACCCTTTTTCAAATGGATGGGTGTATGATATGGGTAAGCTGGTGGTACCAAATGTATTCCCTAATGTAGACCTGCTTAGGACAATGGCTGCAAGATATGACCCTATTACACAAATAATTAGAGACAATGATAGAAAGGTTCTATTGAGCATTAATAGAGAAGAGGTCCAACATATTTTTGACTTGAGTGAACCAAGCAAAGACCTGGTTCCTATCAACCTTGAGGAAATGAAGCAGGAGTATGCAAAGCTGAAATATGTTTTTAGAGCAAGGTTGCTTCCACCTCATCTGGCTAAGGCAAGAGGTTCAAAATTTTATATCAGCCCCAGTGACCAGGAACCTTTCAAATTAAATTGTTTTGCAAACCATTTCCTAGCCACTTTCTATTCTTTATGTCAGATTTTGGGTTTCAGTCCTGGTATGGTAATGCCCATTGCTTATATGTTCATGGAGGTGCAAATACAACACCTTAATTTCTCTGTGACCTATGACTTCACTTCTTTCTTGGCTGAGAGGATGCATGAAGGGCTGCCATAGTTGCAAAAAAATGATACCAACACTCAATTCTTTTGGTATTCTATACTAATGCATATTTTTTTGTTTAAGAATGCTAACTTTTTCTCTGAGAGGATGAAATTAAGGCAATTAGTTGATGGAGAAAGATTGCCAGTACAGATATGGGCTGCAAATTTATCTTGCAATAAGGAAAGCACTAGTTATGTACAATTTGATAATTGTTTTGCTTCCAGATTAAGGGCTAGATTAATTGTGAATATACCTAGGATCCCTAAGGAATTACATGATTTCCTTAGACCAAAGGGGAGGAAGCCAAAATTGAAGGTTTACCATAACTGGTGTGACATTATCCTCTACCCAGTCAACACTATCTTGGGAGTATATGGTTTTCAAGGAGCCCCTCATATATTGCCATACAATGTGCAACCAAGAGTGGGATTTGAAGAAGTTATGTGGTAGATAGGTTGTATTCTGTTAGAAACCAAGATCAAATTTGCAAACCAAAAAGACCTTCCACATAAGAGAAAATCAGAAAAAGTAGAGAGGTTGCAAAATGTGCAACATAATATTATTTGAGAATTCAATAATTATATGATAATGATTTTCTTTATAAAAGCAAAGATGGAAACCTAATCTTATCTTGAGAAACAAGATAGCTCAAAAGATAAAGATAAGATCCTATAACTTAGGAATTAAATAAAGCCTAAGTAAACTTATGCAAAGTGTAATTAAATATTAATTACACCAACACCCCCCCATAAGTGCAACTTAGGGAAAAGCAGATTATTATGCAAATATGAGTCCTAGCAACAAAGGCTTGATGAGGTACTCATTTAAAAATGCAAAGATGAAGTAGAGAAGGAAAACCTAGTGGGACAAAACCCCCCTACAATGAGATGACTGCTGCAAAGAAGCACTGGAAGAACACTGTGGAGTAACACTGGAACTGCAATCTGACAAGCAAGGAAAGATACTTATGTCTACAACTGAAACCAAAACTAGAATCATGATAATGTGATAGTAGACTTGATGCCACAGAACACTCAAAAACTCACAAACTGGAACAACCCTAGAATCTCTGAAGCAACAGTAGATGAGATGATGACAGAATCTGGGAACCGTGAATCTTGATGCGATGCAAAACTATGACTAAAACTCTTCCATGGGAAGGAGTACCAAAAATAGACTCTGGAATATTAACCATAAAAATATGGCCCTCAAACTGAGAAGAATCTAAACCAATGAGGATCAAGAAACATAGTCTCTCAACTGAAGTGTGAACTGATGAATCCAATATGTGTCAAGCTAAAGCAATAATGTGGCCAAAAGAAACCAGAAAATCAAATAACCCATGTGAGTTGCCATCAAATCAGGATGAATATGGAGATCAAAGTGAAAAACTACACTCTAATCAGATTTATTATGCGAGAAACCCCCCTGAATGGAAATTTATCTTAGTTCATTTATTACAATAACCGAATGATTGTAAAAGGAGATAATCCTAAATTTGCATAAACAAAAAATAACATGAAGTGGTACTGAAATGAAGTATAAATGTGCAAGTTTCACCTTTCCAACTGCCAAAACATCCAAGTAATCTCCAAAACACCCATTGGGACAAATCTGGAATAATGAAACACTTGGGATAGATACAAAAAGAAGTGAATGGATAGAAAGATAGAGCTCCTCAATACCTTTCCAATGCCATAAAGAAGACAAAAAATGGATATCGTGGTAATAAGTTATGAGCTCGGAAGCCTAAATAAACATCTAACTTCAAACAACAAAAATTCAAATAAATCAAAAAATTTTGAATAATAACCTAGACCACTGGAAAGTGCTCGGAACCAGCTTTTCGGCAATATCTCATTTTTGAAAATCCAAGTTCGGACGCAAAAGTTATGCCCAAAATACCAAAACTCCTCCAAAAGGGTTTGGAGTTAAGCCTGGCGGCTAGGCTAACCGCTAGCATTAACCACTAGCGGTTAACCACTAGCGGCTAACTGATGGTGGCGCCCATGAACTTTGGTTTTTTTAAAAAAATTCTTGGATTGCGTACCGTACCAGGCCCTACGACCCATAAATGAAAAAAAAATC
Organism: Sequoia sempervirens; assembly: GCA_007258455.2. NCBI lineage: Eukaryota > Viridiplantae > Streptophyta > Pinopsida > Cupressales > Cupressaceae > Sequoia > Sequoia sempervirens. Next base: position 562,137,839 of record VDFB02193867.1, read on the forward strand.
TCAGAGTCACTATGTCCAATTTTGATGATTTAACAGTCAATTTTGGGGTTTTTGGGTGCTCTAAACACGATGGTGAGGTCCGTTTGGGCTGAAAACACTCCAAAATTTCAGGTATGCTCTAGATTTGGAAACCCTCATAAACTTCAAATCCTCGTAGATCTGACGAACGGAGGCCTTTTTTGATGAAACGAAAGGAAAACCTGACTATTCCGGAAGGTTTGGATTCAATGGAATTCTTAGATCTGGTCCAAAATGCTTCATAAATAAGCTCAAGGAATGAAACCCTTGAGGAACCCCGAATGTACTCTGCAATGAATTTCTCCAAAAAATTGAGAAGGGGCTGCAGATCAAGGCTCTGATACCATGTTAGAAACCAAGATCAGATTTGCAAACCGAAAATACCTTCCACAGAAGAGAAAAATCAGAAAAGGCAAAGATATTACAAAAAGATGTGCAACATTATTATTTGAGAATTCAATAATTACATGATAATGATTTGCTTTATAAAAGCAAAGATGCAAACCTAATCTTATCTTGAGCAACAAGATAGCTCAAAAGATAAAGATAAGATCCTATAACTTAGGAATTAAATAAAGCCTAAGTAAACTTATGCAAAGTGTAATTAAATATTAATTACACCAACATATTCATGAGGACAACCTTACTGGAAGGGGTAAGGGAAAAATTTTCCCAGATTATACAGTGGTCTCTGATTTTGTATTTTCAAAGGGAGGCTGGACGCATTTTGATAATTTCTTTAATGATTACAATTTGAGGTGTGGACCAAAGCTATAGCATGATCCTAAGGGTTTTTTTTCTCTTTTTAGACAAAGAATAAAAGCTAGAAAATTTGTGCATGAGTTCAATTTCCCTGAAGACTTGATTATAAATGAATTTGATTTGAATAGACAGGAGTTGAACAAGGATAAATGGATAGCTTATGGTAAGCTACTAGATGTTGTCCACAAAATGGATAGAAAATATGATCCACTATTGGAGTTCAGTCCCCACGATAAGAAAATTGATTTTCTAATGGGAAACTTCAAGGAAATTATGGGCACATTGAGGACAAAAAGGTAAATTTAGAATTGAGTCTGGGTGTACAAGAGCAAGGTGCTAGACCAATTAAAACAAGGCCAGCATACTAGCCTACGAAAAGGTGGCCCATTTATAGGAGGAAAAAGGATGGTAGTTGTGATGAAGAAGAAGTGGATAAAAAAGGAAAACAGATTATGAAAGTTCCTCCAACACCAAGTCCAAAATTAAAAGTGCATGGGGCAATCAAAATTATTGATTTAGAATCATCACCAGAAGACAATCCCTCATCACCACCATCCTAGCCAAGCCCTAAGAGGCAAAGAATTGATCAACCACAAGAGGATATGATGGATGAGATTATTGTTACTGATCAAGACATGGAAATTGGTATGCCTTCCCCTTCTAGGCCAGCTAGATTAGTTTTATCTGATTTAGATATGAAAGGTAAAAGTGTACAAGATGCACGAATGGAGGCATGCAAGGAGTTTCTAGATGACAATACATTTGTAAAAACTCCTGTATTCTTACAATTGGTATGGAGGATGAATTTTAAAGAGTATCAAGATAAATGTAGGCAAAGAAGAGAACTAAGGTCTGATAGGTCAGACCAGGAGAATGACGACGAGGTAAAAGTTGAATTAATGGAAGAATTCAAGAACATCACTCTTGAAGAAGGAAGAAAACTGGTGAGTCAAGCTGGTGTATTAATTCTACCTAAACGGGACATTCCAGATGCAGTAGCCTTTAATGTTATTATGAAGTCTAAGAATCCCTTTCAAGACTCTGAAAAAGAGGTCAACGTAACATTGTAAAACTCTACTTTCTGTGAGAATTATGAAACTCTGGTAATTTGGGCATTGGCCCCACAAGGGAGAAAACTAGATGTTTCTGATATTAATCCAAATTTCAAGGGAGGTTTGATAATAAAGAGAGATTCAAAGACCTCAACCACTGAGGCCATTAATTTGATTATGAATGTGGCCAAATTGGCCCAAAAGACTGCTGAAAGGGAAGAAGTTGAAAGGAAGAGCTTAATGGAAAAATATAACCTTTTGATTGAGGAGTACATCAAGATGCATCAGAAAAATGTTGAGTTGCAAACTAAAGTGCAGAGGTTTAGGTATAAGTAGATTGGGGAGACATCAAGTGCTGCAGGAACCAGTACATTACCTTCCACAGCAGGGTCAGTGCCTCCTACTTCTCCAATTGTTTCCACACCAGGATCTTCTAGTCAGAATCTTGTTCTCACCCTTTCTTTAAAGGAAGTTGAAGAAGAAAGAGAGTGCTTTGTTGATCCTACAAAGATGCAACTCTTGCAAAAAATTGATGAATTGCAGGCATCATTAAACAAAAGTGAGGAGGGATCTCTCTTAGAGCAAAAGGAAATTGTTACAACTATTTTGAGGAATTTAAATGAAAAGGTTTATAACAAATTGCTATCTATACATTCTTTATATTCTTTGTTGTTAGCAACAATAAAAATATTGGTAGGGATCCAAAAGTAGCGATACCAATAATTGAAAATTGGATCCCTAGGGCCAGTGATCTGGATATATCATGTATAAGGCCTCAAGGTTTGATATAAATAATAGGCCCCAATAATTAAATCCTACTCATGTGCTAGTAAAATCATTGCAAGGTTTTCAGACCTTACCAGATGACTTGAGTAGGAAGATTAGGGAGCTGGTGAATAATTTCAATGATTGGGGTAACACATTGTTACCTGATATAATTGATGAGTAGGGGAAAATTAGGTCATTTCAACAATGGCAGGCTCAAGCAAGTGAGGCCATCGATGATCAAATCAATTCAATTTGTGATGAGTCAGACTATGATTTGTTGGTGAGCTGTATGGACAAAATCATTAGTACCAACTCATTTTTTGAATCTTTTGAAAGGAATGCAAATTAGGTAGTGGTAAAATACACACCTTATAATACCAAGGTGGATGAGGTAATTAATTTTGACTTGCCAACTAATGATGAGTACCAGAATTGGGTAACTAAATATTTGAATGAGGAAGATTAAAAGGAGTGAACCACTAACAGGTGGCAGATTAGATGTTGTGGTTGCAACGATTCCAATTTTGTGTTGACGGTTTTCTCGGTGCGGTTTTCTTGTGGTTTTTTGCATCAACGTTTCTCAACTGATATGATGAACAAGAATATTTTTCAAGGTGGTGGCTATTGTAAAAAAAATTAGAATATCACTAGGTGCTCCAATTGACTGGTGACAGGTGTACTTTCTAGCTCGGTGCTTGTTTGCTCCTTCATTTTCTATAAGAAGGATTTCAAGGCCAGAAGTACAAGTTAGCAAGCTAGATAATTTTTGTCGAGTCTAGGTGAAGTTGCAGAGCGAATTGTAAAGTTTGATGGTTTTAGAGAAATGCAATTTAGGTTTTGAGTCATTATGTAGCAGGTTTTGAGTTCATAGAGATTTAATGTTGTATAACAGTACTAACATTTGAGTTGAAATGAAAATTTGAGCTCATGTCTCTCCATTATACATGCATATCTGAACTTTGAATGAAATAACTAAGGGTTGTTTTATCCATCTTACTGTTGTGGTGTGTATGATTCTATTTGAGCTTTAATTCAAGGAATTAATCAAAATGCTCGAATGGGATTATAGGCCGATATGTGCTTTATAATGATTTGATAAGTAGTCCTGGGTTAGAATGCATACTGATGAAATTGTAATGCAATATTGTCAGGGATCTTATATGTGATGTATTAAATCTATTATAAACCTCTAGATGCTTATGAATTTGACTCTTGCAATGGATATATGGCACTGATCTAAGTTGTAATTATTATTGTAGTTCAATATTTGTTTGTCTTTTCCTAGAGCTTGCTACAAATTGCAAATCATTGACTATCTTATACAATCGATTGTGTTTAGTTATCTCACACTCCAGATAGTTGATATTGTCTAATAACAGCCAATTCTAGTTGATAATATCTTATCATGTTGAGCTATTAAGTGAGATCATCTGCTATTGTTAATGTTGTTTATAATAATGGTGCAGAGGTTGTAAACACATTAAGGGATCACCCTCTCAGGTCTTGTAGAGCCTGAAGTGTAGGAGGCTTTTAAAGTCCTTATCAGTTGGCCCAAGTCCTTTGAGCTACCTTCGATTGGAATTGACAATTCCATAGGTAGATTAGAAGACAAACCTAGTTACATTGTAAAAAGAACCAACATACACTTCAACCACTAAAAAATCACCTCTACAACTGACTTTTTAATCTTTTATGATCACATGAAACATAAAACACACTAATTTCAAGGTTGTTAACATTACTATTTATTGTTTTAATTCTTTGACCTTTCAAACATTAAAGCGTACATCATTAAATTAATTATGTAATGGCATGAAAAATTAAAAACATCATGAATTAATTATGTAACCACATAAGCCAAATATAATTCTATCAAGAAATTAATATCAAATAGATAATATAATTGCATAACTTATATATTTTAATGTCATTGATCTTCTTCATCCAACTCTTTGTTTGTATCATCCGATCCAGATTCGACATTGTAAGGATTGGTCATATCATCATCATCGTCATCGATATCAGTTTCGATAATGTCATCATCCACACAGGTATCATCTTCATGAACATTAACTCCTACATCATCATGATCTAATTCCTCCTCTTCAACATCTTCATCAGGGACATCATCAACTAACCATTGGTCTGAATTATCATCTACATCATCTTCTAGTTCTTTGGTATCTTCTTCTTCCACCACATTATACTTTATTCGCCTTCCTCTTGGATCATGTCTAACAACAAATGACCAACCAAGTTTACCTGGAAATTCTGAGTAAAATACCCACTCACATTGGCTTCGAAGAACATAGGGCTCATCTCTTGTTCGCTCGATCAACCTTGTATTAACCATGGTAAAACCATTATCATGTTTAATAATAGTTCTCTCAGGATCATTTTCATTCAATTGTAGCCTGTACCATAGGACGACAAACAAAATTATTCTGAAGGACTTAAAAGTCACACTCAAATATATCATCCAAAATCCCATAGTATCAATTTTATGAGACTTTTAGATGTATGTCACTTCTAGATGACACATTATTCACCTAAAAGACTGCAGATATACCAGAATCACAAGTTTTCTTCATGTCATCCAACATTTTGATTCAAAATTTACGAGCATTGCACCACATAGCCTTGTGGTGTTTCACCTGCAATATGTAAAACATGTAAAAATTAGGGTATGTGCAGGATCATCATGGAAAAAATAGGCCCTTAAGTGGCAAAAAATTCAAAAAAATCAGAGTTAGGCAACTTGACATAAAATTTTGAATAAGTTATCTATATTATTTCAAAAATATGTAAGAATAGAATTTGAAGCAAATTAAATTTAGTTTCTAAACTACTAGTTTTTTTTTTTAAATCTATTTGGTGAAAATTTAAAATTTCAATGCAGTAGTACTTAAATTTTAGGAAAAAAATAAGAAGTATGTGTTTGTCTGACCACCCTAACCACAATAAAATGATAATATTTTCATATAAGATTTTAGACGTAAGTATAGGACTCATGTCTGGATGTGATGCATTTTTTTTTGCATTTTTTTTCCAAGTAAATAATTAATTATAATTTTTTTATTACACTTTTAAAAATATAAGAAATAGAATGTTTAACCATCTTAACATTATAAAAACTTCATGAAATTCATTTTTTCCTTTTTTTAATCCTATAGTATGTGAAACATAGAATGTGATGTTTGTTTTGGAATAAAAAAATGTGATACCATTTGAATGTTATAGATGTTTTTCAATCAACGGTATCAATTAGGACTTTAGTTGTAATTCAAATAGAAAATGAATAATAATTATTTATTAAATTCAAAGTAAAGAATAATTTATATTGGTGGAAATCTGAGAATCTCCTTTAAAAACCCTTTTTATTTCATCAATTTTTTGTAAAAAAAAATTCATCAGCCACAAACCCTCCAAATACCCATCATATTGCCACTTTTTGGCTCATGATGATCCTGCACATACCCAATATTGCAATATCGTCAATTGATAAACATATTTTATTCTTGGCTGAATGTACGTAAAGAAAACACTCTCAACATATATATACATCAATATACTTGAAAATATTTAAATAATATGGGTGATTAATATATTTATACATACCCGTTTATCTCTTAACCATATGCTAAATCAATTTTCCTTTGTGTAACATTGGAACCTCCATTACGATGAGCTTCTTTAACCAATGAAGCCACAACTTCCCATGTTAATGTGCGACCAGATTGTTGACATCGTTCAATCCATACTGTCATAAATTCTAGATTGTTGGCGACATGCAAATATAGTGCATTCCACTCTCGACCAACTGTACCAAAAAAATAAAATTCACAAATGACGTATAATTAGTTAAATACCACAGTATACAACCTTAATTTATAATTGATGTATATTGAACATTAAAAATTAAATAAGTACAATATACATAAAAACCATATGTAAAATGTATTCCAATTAATCTCCATGACCATCTTATAATTACCTCTCACTTTCCTTAATCTAGCTTTCTCCATCAGGTACTCCCCTTCGAATTTGTTAATGGAGTTGGGATCCCAAATATGATCTATATGGATCTTTGCTGCAAACTTAAGAAGATATTCACTAATGTACACCATGGTCTAGTATACCATATATCCCTCACCATAGAACCCTCAGGATGTGCTCTTTGTCTAACCAAAGCCTTCAAAAATTTCAAGTGCCTCTAAACCATCCACATTGACCTTGTGTGTATAGGTCCACACAATTCAATCTCCTCAACTTGGTGTATGAGGTAATGTTCTTGTGAATTAAAAAATGTTGAAGGTAGACACTTTTGCATTTTACACATTAGACAAGAAATTTTTCTTTTCCAATAATTATATCTTCTTTATGGATTTCTTTAGATGATAGCCATCTACAAGTGATTCAAGGAACAAATATATTAACGAGATTTAACAAAAATATACAGTATATTACATAACAAGTAAAAAAAATGACAATTATAAGATGTATACAATGAATTGAAAAACTCTCGCTACTTACCTCATGTATTTTCCAATATCATATATAACTTGCTTGACATTGTTGTCAAAATTGTCTGGGAGAGATAGAGGTAGAACGTACTGCAACAATTATAAAATGATCTTTTCATTATTTTTCCAAAAGTACTAAACACAATACACTAAAAAGTACATGCATTATACAAGTGTATATAATATACCAGAATAATTACCTTAATGAAGATATACCAATCATGTGTTTTAATCCCTGACCCAAATTCACCTTTCTTTGTTATTATATTGTTTATGTTCGCAACAAATCCTGTGGGAAATCTAAATTTTTGTATGACTTCTTTTATAGCATTGCTTTGCTACTCTGTTAATAACCAAGGAAGGGCACTTATATTAATTTGGTCTCCATTGCTATTTAATTGAATGACATTTTTCATTGCATGATTGGCTTCCTGAATGTTAGTACAAATTTTGACAATTTTTTCTTTGTCATGCCTTACATTCAATATTTTCCATAACGTTTCTGTTATATTCTTTCCAATGTGCATTGTATCAAAAAAATGCACAATTTGCAGCTGCTCATAGTAGGGCAACCTACTAAATTGTCTGGGATAACTTTTTTGTCCTTGTGGAAGCTGACCATTAATGCCTTGACGACCTTCATGAAGCATATAAGTTAAAAAAATTAACAACGACAATCATTGTCAATTACAACATGCGTAAACACAACACAATATAAAAATATAAATTCAAAACATATCATATATGATAGATAAACAATTTGATCCGATGTATAACCTTGACGATTAATTCTATTATATTCCAACTTCCATAGGCGAGGTGAGATTCTTCGTGTTTAGATGTAGTCTCCTCTTTCCCATTGAAAAGATGTTTTTCAGTAGTTCGATACTTATGATTTCTATGGAGGAAGTGCCTATACTCATCAAACACCTGCTTTCCTAAACTTGTTGAATGATGAGATTTGATCTTTGGACCACAAATTGGACATGCAAATTTTCCCTTTGTTTGAAGACCTGCAAGATGATATATAATTGGATTAAATATGTCAATTTTTAATTATTATATATATAAATAGACTATTTTAAAAACATGCATGATATCTACTTCATCAAATTAAATATTGTTAAAGTGCAGTCGAACGTTATAACATACCACAAAAATGTGTTAGCTCTGGGGCATCATGAATTGTCCATACAAGCATTGCATGGAATTGAAATTGTCTTTGTCCTATTAGTCTGGAGACGTCATACATAGTGAAACCATTCCATAAGTTTAGTAACTCGTCAATAAGAGGCTTGATATATACATTCATATCTTTAACTTGGAACTTACCTAGTTGAATGCACATAAACATTACTTAATTATTATAACCATTTTATTGCAATATATATAAATTAATGTACATGACTATTGAATGAAAAAATATAAGTCATTATGCAACAAATAAGACAAATGAGATGTTACTACGTTAAAGAAAATTGATGTAAACAAATACCTGCAACAATCATTGACAACATTATGTGCTCCCTCTTTATTGACATCCATGGAGGAATGTTATTGTTGATAACAAAAATAGGCCACGCTGAATAAATAGATCTCAACTCTCCAAATGGATTGACACCGTCCGCTCCCAATGAAAGCCTAAGATTACAAGGTTCTTTAAAGTGTGGCCATTTTTCCTCCATGTCCCTACATGCAAAACCATCCACAAGAATTCAAATAATTTCATCTCCAGTTCTATTGCATGCATGGTAATCCATAAATTGCACTAAGCTTTCACACCTAAATAATCGTTGCATACGTGGAATAATGAGAATATAGCAAAGAACCTTGTGACACACCATTTTTGTTAGTTGATCTATTTAATATCTCTTGATATGACATTTCGGGCATTCTGTTGCAAATTCCTGTTGTTTATGATATATAATATGATCATTGGGACATGCATCTATTGCTTGATACTCCATTCCAATATCTTTCATAATGGCACATAAATCTGGGTATGAGCGAGGTAAAATATTTGATGGTGGTAACAAAAATTCACTAATCAATCTATAGCAAAAAATAATTTGTTGATATAAAGAATATTAATGGTACATATTTCATCCTTTATTTACTAGTGATGAACTAACAACAATTAAAATAGATGAAAAAAGATGACATATATGACATACCTTAACATCCACGAGATTGTTATGTTTGATAAACCATTCATAACCTTCAAGTTCAACAACAACAATACATCAGAGAGAAGAGTTGTTTTAGAGCCTTCAAAAAGGGGCTCATATGCCTTCTCAAGTATAGGTAAATCATGAACATCATCAAAGTCATCTTGATCATCATGATCAACTCTACCACTAAATGTGTCATGGATCAATGTATTCGTACCATCATCTTCAACTGTGTTTTTTGGTGCATGATCATCTTCTTCCATAGGATTATTAACTTCATCTTCGATATTCACAGCTCCATGTTCATTCGCTTGCAAAACTACATTCTTTGGGCCATGATAATCCATATCATTTGTCCTAGGGTGCCCCACCTTTATAATAATGATTGACACAAATAAACCATGATCATGATCAAGTGATTATATATATATATATATATAAAATGTTAAAACGATATAAACATTTACAAATTTAATCAATATAAACACATATAATGAACAACTTACCAGTGGATAATAATCATGCCCCCCTTCAACGTGACTATGCTGCCTACAATGTTTCTCAACTGTTATGATTAAAAGTCATCTCATCTTTAAGCCCTTGCAATTATTGCAAGGACAATAACATTTCCCATCACCCTTTCTTTTCAATCTAGCCCATAATCTATCAAGTGTCTCTTCATTCTGTTCTGGACTAATATTATCTGACATGATTTTTCTTTATCAAGTTTGACTATTTAGATCTTCAAAAAATATCAAACTCACACTCCAATAATTTTATTCATAGAAAGGTAAAATAATCTAATAATTCTGATATTTTACACCAAAAAAATTTTGGCATGCAACAACCCCTGCAAAAGAGAAGATAGTCTAAAGTTAATGACCCCAAAAAACATTTTAAAATGTTAATTCCAAAATTTATTAAATTATGATTTTACTATGATTTCCAACTATTAAGACTCCTAAAATTAGAATATTTAACTTGATCACAAACTTCCTACAACAATGGAGGTAGAAAGCTAGTAAGAGCAAGTGACCCATCCCTAAGGAGCAACAAGTCAAAATCATCATTGCTAATGTTAATACAAATTTATCCTTTTAGTTAAAGATGCAATATGTCACTTCTTATGATGAGCTTATCCCTAAGGCCCTCAACATTTAGAGAGCCCTAATAAAAAACAACAGAAGCATTAGTAAGAACATAATTAGGGTACAAACCCTAGGCCTCTGTAGAAACATAAATAATAACTATAGTGGATTAATGAGGTTGCAATACCAAAAAGATTGAGACATTGTAGGTAATAACAAAATATTGCAATCTAAAGATTGTAGCCAATAACAAGCACACTATGTAGCTTAGTGACATTTTTAAATGCAATCTATGGTAAGAAGAATGACAATCACTTGAGATGTGATAGTCAAAAAGAGGCTAAGCAGTGACAAGATAATAAAGCTCAAACCTTGCATAGTAAAGTGAAGATTTTAACAATGAGTTTCCTTACCCCCTTGCTGACCTTAAGAGTTTTTCAAATTATTTTGGTAGTGTTAGACAAGGAAAATGCAATCAGGGAATTACTATCCAAATGAAGTAATAGTGGTAATCATAGGTTCAATGTTTCTTCTTAGCCATTAATGTATAATGGAGGTAGTGAATTGCATGTTTGAGTAGTGTTTTGAGACTCATCAAAGATGGGAGAATAGTGAATAATACCTTGTGGACTGTGAAGTAGTGTCAATAAGGCTGAAGGATCTTAAGAACTACAATACCATGAAACAATGAGTACCTTGTAGTAAGTAGGAAGTCTATAGGGCATAGTTTGATTTTATAGAAGTATGCTCATGAAAGGAATCTTCAAGTGATAGTGAGTGAGCTGTTTGAGATTACAGCTGGGGGTGCAATTCCCAGTCTTAAAAGAAGTTAGCAAAGTAGTAAATGTGCAAGAAAATCAAATTGTACACAACAAAAAATTCACAATGTTATCTTCCATGATGCCTTGAGTTTGAAGACAAAAATATCAGTGTATCTTCATGATGAAAGTGGTGACCTTAATGGTCAATCACTGGCAACCATGGTTTTAAAACATGCTATTATGCTTATGGAGGCAACAATTTAAGCAAGGTAGTGACTGGTGGTTTGGAACAATGGCAGGTATGAAGGACTTGCTTTATATGCATACTATGCAGTCTAGCTTAATACAACGTTCTTAGAAGAGATTGAAGGTGGATTATGGAACTCAAGGGTTACCATGAAAATGATTAAATCAAAGACTGAGATCTATTTAAAAGCCACGGTCATGAAGATATTAAAGATGTCACATGCAAAAACCTAGTAGCTGGAGTAATGAATATAGTGACAAAGAGGATAGTGTGCTGGGACAGATTTAAGAGATCTCCACATTATCTAATTATAGGGAAATAGATCATTTATTTATTTTTTAATTAAAAGAAATCATTCTAAACCCTATATAGGATACATTGATACTTCAAAATCCTCTGAAGGAATTTGAGATTATGCAAATATATGTCAAGTAACATTCATAAAGTTTCAAAAATCTTGATCACTCTCTAGAATAGCCCATTAAACATGGGTTGTGCTTGAATGCACTACGTAATTGATATAACACAACCACTCTGCATATCAACCAAAGTTATAAGCTCTTTATTGCAACAAGAGGTAATGACTCTTCTATCATGCTATAATTACATCCTAACCTGTTAAACTTGAGACAACTTGAATGTATCCAATGATGATTGACACCTACATTATACAACCTGAATTAACTACATTATATGAGTGCCTCCATTTCTATCACAACATAGCAACATTAAACTTGGGTCACACATGAATGCATCCTGTATTTGTTATAGCACAAATGTGCCACATGACCAATAGAGTTATGGATCACATAATTATAGTCACAAGAATATGTTCCTTGGTTGTGATCTTATGGTGATTCCACACAACAAAATATTAACATGAAATTCTCAAAACCCTTAACCTCTAAAAATGAAATCTGATGAGATGTTGCTTTAAAATATGATTTTCAAACCTAGAACTACAAATCTGACTTCACAACTAAATTCTGCAAAAAGACAATGACTACCCTCAACCTGATGATATATTCTTGAATTTTTTCTGATTTTTCCCAAGAAAATCATCCTTAGTTCTCCACAAACTATCTCATGTAGAGCAACCCACTGTCGCAATAAATCAGGCATGAAGTCACTTTTCTTTATGTCAGCCACAATTTGATTTTTTTCTATTTTTCATGTTTTTCAAAAATTCGACGAAAATGATAGCCAACATTTCGATGAACCCCAAGTTCATTGAAAGTTTGATGGCCGTTGGGGATAAACTTTCAAAAAATTGAAAATTACACATCAAATTTTACAAGCACCTAACGAACATCGAATTTTACATATTTTGTTAGACAGTTTCATTAGATTTTGCAGTCAAATGAGTTAGTGACTTACTCTTGGCATTCCTCTTTATACACAAGAAACTTTATTAAAGTATATAGGTGGTTTGCATTCACATTTGAAACATACAATCTTGATATTTAATCCATCTAAATTTGATGAAGTGTGTGTACAAGCAACCCATATTGAAGTAAGTGAAAGGAACATAAGTTTCAGTTCAAAGAAGGAATTTATTCCTCTGACTTAAGGAAATAAGAAGGGTAAGGAGAGGAAAGCAAGTACTATGAAGTTCAAGAGGAAGGTGAAAATCCTACTTGCTCACATTGTTAGAAGAAAGGGCATGAAGATGAGAAGTGTTGGAAATTGCATCTGGAATTGAAACCAAAGTGGTTTAAGGATCGTAAAGGAAAGAAAAAGGTTGCAGTTGTCATTCAAGATCTTAGATCGGATTCTAATGACAAAACAAAGTTAATAGTTGTGTGTTTGAAAGGTAAAGCTTTTGTTGGTAATGATTTTGTCATTGACATTTCATGTGCTTCTACTTCTAAAAGTTATGTTGTTCCTAAAGATAGCAAAAGATGTGAATTGTTTCATATAAAGGTGATTTCTAAGAACACTAAGATTGATACACTAATAGATATTGGGTCCCAAGTTAATCTAATTTGAGAAGAAATTGTTGAAAAATTGGGATTGAAAACAAAGCCACATAAGAAACCTTATCCATTAGGTTTGGTGTGCAATGATAACAGATTGTAAGTAACTAAGCAATGCAATTTAAGATTTTCAATAACATCTAAGTTTATAGATGAGGTTGAATTTGATGTGGTTCCACTTGATATCTATGGGATTGTGTTGGGTAGCCCGTACTTGTATGATAGAAAAGAAATCTTCTATATGGAACATAATCAGTATCACTTGTTTAAGGAAGGAATTGAATACATTGTGCATTCTCATCCAATTAAGACTGATAACTCTTTTGTGACAACAGGACAATTGAAAAGGGTAGTTAATGCAAGCAATAATTTGGCACTTATGTCTGTACCACAAGAAGTGTCATTGCATAAAAGCATATATAATTCTAAGGTTGTTCCAATTATGAAAGACAAGCATGATGTTAGTACATTATTTTTCTCATCCACAAATTTTGTTTTGTTATTTAGCCTTCTACTTTTTAGCAGTGTATGGTTAGTAGTGGCAACACTGAATGTGGATGTGTATATGGCTAATGTACTTAACAATATTAGTGCATTTTCTATTGTTGTTATAATAAGTTAGATGTACAGGTTCTAGAAAGGAAGGAAAAATGATACTAGGCAAGTGAGGTGAAAATTCCCTTACTTCAATTGTATGTAAAATAGACTTTTGGTGGTCCAAAAGCTTCTTAATGGGGAGGAATGATCCAGGTGGATCTAGAAGACCTCAAAATTTCGTAGTCCTAGAATCTCATGGAGTCATCCTCATCGTATAGAGCTCACAAACATGATCTCGAAAAAACTTGAATAGCGTTAAAAGGAGGTCATATCCAGGAGTTATGCATAGTCAAAGATTGGTCAAACTAGCGAACCAGGGGGTCAGAGAGAAAAAAAGGGGAAAAAAATTGATTGTCACAAAAGTGATCAAAATCAACATCATCACGAAGAGCTTGTCAAGACCTTTCCAATAGTGTTCGTTTCATCAAAAATGGAGATTGTATGCTAAAGTTACACTGAGTCAAAGTTTTAGTCAAAATGATGATGTCAGCATGTGACGTGGTAGTTGACTAGATGGTGACATGGAAATTGTAGGTGATGTGGAAAAAATCTCACAAAATTCATGTACACCATGCTTTATTTTTGAAAAAAAAAAAGTAGTGGAAATTTATTCCACAAAATCCATTTGGTGGGATTGAATTTTGTGGGATCCCAACTAGATTTGGTGGGATCCAAATCTCCTAAAAATAAAAAAGATTAACTCATAAATAACCCTCCATTTTAAAGAAAAACAATGTAACAATTCAAAAACAAATTAAAAAAAACCAAATGAGCCCGTGAATAGGTGTTAAGGGCTTAAGCAAATTAAATTGTATTTTTTAATGGGAAAGTTATTTTTTTTAACAGGTTGTGTCATATTTAAAGCATATTCTAGCCCGATTTATTAACCAAATAACCTTTTATGGTTATTTTAACCCCTTAAATTGTTATGACCCCTAATTAAAGGCCAAAAGGGGTTAATTTTTTTGAGGGGAGTTATTTTATTTATTATGGTAGTTTTTAATCCCATATGCAAAATTATGTATAAAATGGGGTTAGGAGTGTGAGTTTTTCATTTGGGTGTTTTGAGAGAAAATTTTATGCTCTTTTGAGCATTTTTTGGAGAACTTTACAAGGTGATATTACACCAAGAATTGTAAAAAAATTGAGAGTGAGATTGTGAGGAGACTATTGTAAGCTTGGAGAATTGTAAGAAGGCATTTTCAGTTGCTTGGCAATCTTAATAAAGTGGTCCAACGTTGAGAAGCAAACCCGGAGATGTAGCTCAAATTGAGCGAACTCTGTTATCAAGCTCGCGATCTCTTATTCTCTTTTGACTCTTAATTCCTTTTCCATATTTTAATTCTTTGAGTTTTAGCCAATGTTTCATTAAATTTGGATAAAGGATTAATTGAACTCTTTTTGTTAGAATTTCAACGGTTAAGATTCATAATCACACAATTTTGTGACGTTTGGGAAAAAATTGTAATTAGGAGTTAAGTGCAATAAATTTGTAACTTTCTAATTTCATATCATTGTTTCACTTCTCTTGTCTCTCCTTCTTATGCCAATATTTCCATTATATTTTTTGTTGAAGTTGTGCAAATACTTGCAAATAGTAAGCAAGAAAGTTGGAGATAATGGCTATTAAGGACAAAGTGGATGGGGAAGGCTGCTTTTATAGACAACCTTTCGAATGGATGGCTGAGATTGATCCTCTAGCAGGATTCCAAGATCAATGGTGGAGGATGCATGAGAGGGAGGTTACGAAATGGATTGCCAAGATTGAGCCTTAGAAAAGATGCCAAGATCAACGATCTAGAATTGATGCACCAGAAATATGCCATGCATGGAAAAGCTATGATACCAACGAAAATGATGCCTGCCGGCTATAATAGACATGCAAGACATGCAGGCTATGACATAAATGAATGTTATGATAGGGGATTATGACAAAGCATCTTTGACTAGGTGGTGTATAAATAATTTATTTCAAATTATTTATTCAAAAATGGAGGAAAATGAAAATGGGCATTTAATTAAAATGATTATTCAACCATTTAGTTAAATAAGAGGAAAAATGAAAATAGAGACATTAAATAATTAAAAATTAGATTAATTATTTAATAACGAAAGATGACAAGGGAATAGTTAAATAATTAACCATAGAAGAATTATTTAATAAGGAAAGATGACAAGGGAATAAATAACTTACAAAAATAAGGTTTTGTGTCAAACCAAGGATATGTAGGACACCATCGATCCCCTTCACTCTACCTTTTAGGAATCTTATCTTGATTCTTTGAGGACCAACAATATTTAGGTAAGATTCATCACCCAGGTAAACCTTCCGACCATCATAACTTTTTGTAACTATGGGAAATATCTTGGTTAGCATATTAATGCATCAATAAAACAAAACCCAAAGTAAATAATGAAGCACAAAGGAGGAAATAGCATGAAAACAAAAAGAGATATCACCTAATGTCTTCAACGTCCATGATTGACATCCATTACACCTTCTCTATTTGCTACAATATATAGTTTTCCCTCAAATTTTGTGTGAGAAATATGTGACTATGCCAAGAACAAAGCAAATGTTGAAGGATTCGATGATAAAATGCAATACTATGCAACTATGCAACTAGTAAGAAACTATGAAATATATCTAAAGTATGCCAAAATTACAAGAAATGAAGTATTCCTAAGACAATATTGCTAAGATGAAGTCAAGAGAATGAGAGATGTAGATGCCAAAAGACTAAGAGATGTGCAAGAGCTAAGATGTCATGAGATGTCAAAATGAGACCACAATTGAAATTTAATAGAAAATCCAATTTTGGATGAATGGCCAAGATTGAAGATTGACAAATGCCCTAGAATCAATGGACAAGATTCAATATGACAACCCACAATTAGGGTTAGGGCAACATTGGGGAAAATTTGAAATGAATGGACAAGATTTGATTTGAGAAAATCAAATCAAGGGTTGAAAATGCATGTGACAAGGAGATAAGGATGGCATAGAAAAAGAGAGAGTATGGAAGAAAATACTATTTTGAATTAAAAATTAATTTAATTAAAAAATGTGGGGCCAAGTGACAGTAAATAATTAATTTGAATTATTTACTAAAAGAGGGAAAATCAGAAAGTGGGACCATTTTAAATAATATTATTTATTTAAAATGGGGAAAATGCCAAGGTGGACCATAATTAAATAAATTGAAGAATTTATTTAATTATGAGAAGACATGTAGGATTTAATGACGTATTTATTTATTTAAATAATCAAGAGGAATAAAAGACATGAATTAAATAAATAATTATGAATTATTTAATTAATAGTTGAAAGTGGACCAAAGGACATAATTAAACATTTTAATTATGCTAGGAAGAAATATGGCGATAATAGAGCTTGCAGGCCTAGGTCATTTTTATGTGTCTGCATTTTGACTTTGTTTGTCATAATGCAACCTGTCACATTGTGACAAAGAAAATTCAGTCAAAACATGCCTTGGAAAAGGTACAAAGTATCTATGCCTCCTTGGATTTTTTTTAAATATTGGCCCGGTAAAATTTTTTTTGGAAAGTATCTTGACAAGTTAATTTGATGATCAGGAAAGCAATGGTGCAAGCAGTTTTAGATTTCAATGTGTTTAAAGTAGTCAGAAGGTTGGTCAAAGTTGGTAAAAAGAGCCTCCAGTAATAAAATTTGAAGGAAAATCCCATTTTGACCCTATAAGTAGGTTGGAAATGGGTAAAAGTCAATTCATTTTCACTTTCACACTTGTAAATTTGGAGAGCTCAGAGCTAGGAGGCCTCACACGAAGATGGTGATTCCTATTACCAAGCACCATAGATAGATCGTTCAAACCATTCGACAGCCAGAGGGCATTGAGCTAGCAGTAAGTACCCCACACTTGTAATTTTATCATTTTTTATACATTTTTAGGGTTTTCAGGAAGGTCAACAAATGCACTGTGACACATATGCATTCACGTAAGTCACACTTGTAATCGCATTCTATGCGTCGCAGTACAAATGCGATAGGTCCTTTAGGTTTTCAAATAGGTGTGACACATTTTCCAATTATTGAGACACATTCACAATATTGGAACACAAATGATAGGTATAGTGATGCATGCTAAATATTAGAATGCATATGTGAAGCCGGGTGATGCATTTGATGGATTAAGACACAAGCAATTGAAAATGACTCATTTGTGGGTCAAAATGATGCAAGTGCCATAGTGTGACACAAATGCGAGATAAATTGATGTAAACGCCAAACCATGATGCAAATGAAGTCAACGTGACACGTTTAACTTTGACCATGGTTGACCAAAATTGACTTAGTTTTAGGCTTAGTTTCTACTTATGCTTAGCTGGATAGATGGTAATAATGATGTTTAATAATGTTCTAACTCTCAATTTTTGCATGTGCATAAATGATTACCACCAATCTATACATGCAAGTTTAGGCCATCGACTTACACATTTCAAGACCAAATAATGGATCGGGAGCAAAGGCAACTAATGTGACTTGGTTTATACTATCACCTATATGCCCATTATTTGGGCTAATAGGGGGCTATTGACAACAGTAGTTGAGAGATGACACTCAGAGACTTGTTCTTTCCATTTGCTGATGGGGGAGGCCACTATTAATTTGGAGGACATGTATCAAATTTTGTGCATTCCAATCAGAGGGGCACGAGTGGTGTATGATCCACAACGGGAAGTGCAGGCTATGACCGAGTTGTACGAGGTAGATGATGGCACGGGTCTTGGTGTTGAAGGCTATAAGATTCAATGGGAGTACCTAGCTGAGCACTACCCACGGTGGGATGCCATGTTATGCACTTTGATTGCTAGGGTCTTGATTCTAGATTGTCAAGGACATGGGTTCCTGATCAGATGGGGCGATGTGCTAGTGTAGATGTGACGAAACATAGTAGTCTTTTCATGGGGGCCCTATTTGCTTGGTATGTTGTACCATTAGTTACACGAGGTATCATATAGAGGTGTGAGTAGCATCAACTACGACATGACATTACTAATGATCTAGGCCTGGGAGCATATTCTCGTCTTTCATCCATTGATTCAGAGGCCACAGTTAGCAGATGGTATGTCGTATGTGCTTTTATATGCAGGAGCCTTACAACAGACGAGAGTTAGAGAGACTAGATTTTGGTGGCATCAGATAGACACCCTGACTACATTTGTCTAGAGGTCATACAAGGATTGCATGCAGTGAGTTTATGAGGGTGATCATTTGCCATTTTTCCAACAATTTTGATATCTTATTGGACGGGCAGTATAGTATTAGTTGATTATAGAGATGTACCTACCCCAACAAGTACTATGGCAGTTTGAGGAGTAGTAGGGTGTGCCTAAGGGGATTGTAGAATATGTTATATCATCACGAGAGCCTGCATGGGGTCTCGCCATATCAGTACCATTTTCCAAGCAGCAGATAGATGGGTTGGTGGCACAACCATGGGGTTGGAGTGGAGGTTCTACAAATCCAGGGATGACTACAGCTTTTGATTTATGGTGGAAAACTCAGAGACCAATTCCCTTGAAATATCCCAATGGACTAGCACCAGTTAATCATAGATCAGTTATATTGCGCGTGTAGTGAGGAGGCCAGAGAGGTCGAGGGAGATATGAAAGCCAAGTAGGCAGAGGGAGATACAAAGGATGAGGAGATGGGGGAGAGGGGGCAAAGATGATGGAGGAGATGGAGGAGATGGTGGAGCTTGTTGGAGGAGGAGGAGAGGAGGGGATGAAGGGAGGCAGGCGAGGAGAGTGAGACAACATCTAGAGAGGGTGGCCTTAGATGCTATCCCCGAGGGGAGGAGGAGAGAGATGAGGGGTGAGGTAGGAGGAGGAGAGGCAGAAGGAGGAGAGACAACCAAAGGTTGAGGGGAGATGGGAGGAGGAGAGACAGCCAGAGGCAGAGGGGAGACAAAAGGAGGAGAGACAAGAGGAAGTGCACATAGTTGCGAAGGCTCCAGATGTTGGGGGAGGAGAGGAGGGAGTTGGTGATGATGATGAGCTAGATATTGGGAATGAGATGGATGATGATGCCCCCTCGAGATGATAGGAAAGTTGGAAAAACATGGGTATGCTCTCGAAATGAAATGATAAGGAGGGACAAGATGAATGATGCAAGATAGGAAGTGGATGAGGGAGATGAATGATACGTTATGCTGCAAAAAAGTGAGTAACCATGATGTTTGATGTAACACTAGACATAATGCACCAAGGTATAAGGACCAAGGTGATGATGTGTCTCGTATCCCAATGTAATACAACCTTGTCTAGATACAAGATATGAATATTAGCTAGAATAATTCAAATTGGATGCAAATGCAAGATAAAAATGATAACACACATAAGCAAGCAAGCAAGCATGCACAAATGATACAAAAACAAACAAGCTGTTGCCCCTGTCAAGTTGTAAACTAATGATTAATTGATTGATTTATGATGATGATAGTGTTTTCATTGTGGGGAATGACATATCCCTAGATCAACACAAGGATGATTGATTGATTGACTTTTTGACTTTGATTGATTGGGTTTACAACAAGATTAGGATCAAGACCAAAGGATGTGATTGGATAATTTGGCAAGATTGACTGACTTGCATTTGGATTATTGCTTGGAATGACTCAATTGATTTGATTTGAAGAAGTGGTTTGGAATGATATGATGATTAATTTGATGATTTGATTGTATTAAAGGATGAGATGAAATGAATAGAAGAATTGATGTGATTGGATTTGATTTAGATTGATTGGATTGATGAAGAAATGGTTTGATTTGATGATAATGATTGGTTGATAGTTTGAATATTGATTTGAAGGAGTTGAATCGATGTGTTGAATTGTTTTGAAGAATTTATTTGAAGAGATGATTTGGTTTGATTTTATTTCTTAGATTTTTTTAATGGATATATATATATTTTTTTTGTCTTTTTCTAAGACCTTTTTCCATTTTTTTTTTGGTATTTTTTTGGGGATATTTTGATTTTTTAGATTTTTAAGATGTTTTTATTTTTTGGCTTTTTGAAATGTTTTGATTTTTGGATTTTTGAAATGTTTTTGATTTTTTGTATTTTTTGTATTTTTGAATTTTTTTGATTTTTTTGTATTTTTGAAATGTTTTGGTTTTTTTGTATTTTGGAAATGTTATGGAATGTCAATGGATGACAATTTGTGTATCCTTTGTGCTAGATACCCATGACAAGGGGGGAACCAAGTCTAGGTGGATGTAGGACAAATAGACAATAATGGATGGAATGGATGTATGTGTCATAAGGGAGCAAAGATGTGATCTCCAAAGACTATGTCGCATAGGAATAACATGCCCCATTCTAGGTACAATACTTAGGATTTTTTCATGACAAAGCTTATGACAATAGGATAATGATAGGCTTGTTTGGAAGGATGAGGTATGTCAAAATATATCCAAATAACATGTTTAAATTTTTTTCCTCCATGTCTTCATCAAGATCAAAAGGAGAAGGGTGGATAAGTGGACTCAATATGATAGGTATGTATGATGGATAAAGTCTAGGTGGAGGTAGGAAAAACAGACAATAATGGATGGAATGGATGTATGTGTCATAAGGGAGCAAAGATGTGATCTCCAAAGACTATGTCACATAGGAATAACATGCCCCATTCTAGGTACAATACTTAGGATTTTTTCATGACAAAGCTTATGACAATAAGATAATGATAGGCTTGTTTAGAAGGATGAGGTATGTAAAAATATATCCAAATAACATGTTTAAATTTTTTTCCTCCATGTCTTCATCAAGATCAAAAGGAGAAGGGTGGATAAGTGGAATCAATATGATAAGTATGTATGATGGCTAAAGATGGTAGGTAGGATGGAAATGATATGACATGAAAATGATAGGTTGGATAGATAAGATATTGTGCCTCCAAGTGTAAGTGTCATAGAAGATCAACCTACACATGACGCTTGTTTGCCTAGTTTTCATCATGGTACTTATCCAGGGTGCCTATTTACCAAGTTTTCACCATTGGATGAAGGGATTTCTCTTTAATTTTTAATTTTTAATTTTTAATTTTTTGAATTTTTAGATAGGAGGGACTCAAGTGTCTAGTTGCATGAAAGGTGATAGTCCCACTAGAGATGGATGTCATTGCATGGACCATGTCAAATGTCATTATGCTCATAGATGGTAAGGGGTGACATGAAAGGGAGATGGATTAGGTAGATGATGGATTATGATACAAATTATGATACAAATTATGTAGGGAAGATGATAGGGATTATATGGGACTTATGCAAAAGATGAATGGCGAGGCTTAGCTAAAAGCATGGACCATAGTAAAGTGGTGGGGGAGATATGTAGCATAATTAGCGAAGGGTGAGGAGATGGAGACATGTGGAATTGGTGTGAAATGGAAGGGAACCATGACCAATGGTTGCACACACTATGATAAATGTTGAATATTTTGATGTGGACGGGGTGTAGGAAGCAATGAAGATGTTTTCTTAGGAGGTGGTGGATGTAGTGCTTTTGGTACCCAAATATACAATATTTTTATGATTTTTGTTTGGCTTGTGGGATTTTTTTAATTTTTGAATAGAATGTGCATTTTGGATGGAAGGGGATGGTTGGGATTTTTGTAATGTAGATTCCTCATTTGGCTTGCTTTCCTTTTTCTTAGGGACCCAAACCATTTTAGTTTTGGCATTTACTTTTGGAGGTATGGGCTTATATAACTTTTTGAATGTAATTTGCTTTGACTTTTTGCCTTGATACCCTAAGGAATGAGGATTTTTAGGATTTTTTACTTTATAGGTAGAGGCCTTGAAATTTTTTCCTTTGAATCCCATGGGTATGGTGGAATGAGTGGAATCTTCATGTTTAGACAATGTGTGCATTTGTTGGCCATGATTAGGAATGTTAGGGTATTTATGGATAAATGGATAAGAGGATTGTATAATGGAGATATTAGGTGTTGGGAGTAACAAAGATAGATTAGATGGAGGGATATTAGGAGTTGGAAGAAATGGTTGCAAAGTTGATGGTGGAAGGTGGTCACATGCTTTTTACATTTGTAGGATGATGGAGGAAGGATGTCAACATATGTTTTAGGAGTATGATAGGATTTATGATTGAAAGTGTACTTAGGAGGCATGGAGGAAGTACCAACATCTTGAGATTGGTGTCCTTGGGGTGTATATCCAAGGCCATAAGAGTGTGGAGGGAATTTAAAATGGATGGGCTCCAAAATACCTTTTTCATGAAGGTCTACACCTTTACCTTGGTGGTTCATGTTTTGGAGTATGCAATGGACAATGGGACTAGGTTTAGGTGGAACACTAGACACGACTTCCTTATTGGATGGAGAAAATGAAGCAAGTGAAGATATTGGTTGTTGTTGTTCTAAGGAGGAACATTCATGAATTATGGTGGAAATACCAATAGGATATGATGGATAACTTGCAATGGAGATGATAGTAGGTGATGGAGGATCATTAAGATCTTGATTAGCAATGTTTTCACTTAGATCCAAGGTATTTTTTTGATCTTCTATGTGTGATTGGGAGGCATATATGTCACATCAAGGGAAATGGATGTTGATGTATCATGGATAGGGCTAGGTAGGGGTTGGATAGGAACAATGGAGGTTTTTTGCTCATGGATAGGTGAAGTGATAGGCTCTTGACCATGGAATGCATAAAGTTGGCTAAGAGGATCATCATGGCCTTCTTGATCATAGGTAAGATCATAGAGGGGAGCTTGATCATAAATAGGACCAAGTATGTTATGAATGGGATCATTACATGGGCCTAGATTTTGATTAGAATGAGAGGTTAATGTTTCCTCATGCTTAGGATAATGCTCTTGACATAGCTCTTGGCTTGCTTGAATGGGCTCAAACTATTCTAGATGGTCAACAACATGGAGACATGATAGAGGTTGACTTGGGTTCAATGGGGGAGACTCTTGAATAGGCTCAAGGGGGAGACTACATGATGGGGTTGTAGGAATAGGCATGATGTTTGAAGACTCTTTGGTAGGTTCAAAAATATGAGTTGGATGACATGGTGATGTTTGATTCCTTGCTAGTAGCCTTTGGGTCACATCCTTTTTAGGTGGATGGGTGGATTTGGGTAATGCCATAGATTTAATCTTGAAATTTTTGAATTTAGGGCATAGAGATGATGGTGGGGCTAATGAAGAGTTTTATTAGTTAGAAAGTGGAGAGGCCAATGGATTAGGACTAGGAAATTGTGGCTTAGGGATAGGAATTTGATTGGATGGTGGTAAGGGTGCATGAACTAGATTGGTGTTCCCCTTGTCAAATGGAACATGAGAATTGAAAGGCTCTTGATTTTTTTTCCAAGGTGGACTTGAGCTCCTATGTTCTTGTTGTGATATGGGTGGATATGTTGTAGTGACATTGACATGATAGGTAGGTAGGTTAGGTTAGCATGATGATGAAGGTGACACATAAGGTTGATGTGGCATTGGTTGATAATGAATGGACAGGGGATGATGTTGTGGTTGTTGGATTTGACAAGTGGCAATGAATTGATTGGCTTGAGCTAGGAGGTGTTGGGTTTGAGGTGATTTAATCTATTGAAAATTTTGGAAGAGGGTTTAAAGTCTTTGTATGGTTTGGTGGTCTAGGGGTTGGGGTATTTGGTGAAGTGTTTGAAGGAGGTTTTGAAGTTGGGATGCTAGGTCTTCTAATGTTGACATGATGTAAATTGATGTTGATTGGATGAAAGAGATGATGATGATTAGGATATGATGTGGAATGACAAGATTGGATGATTTGGATGATGTGGCAAGTGTCTATTAGAAGTTTTACTTGGGCAATATCAAACACAATATTTCACATGTTAATTCATGAGCACACACACCAAAAACAATGATAAATTTGTCTTCAAGATTAAATGTTATGATTATTCAAACACTTGAATACACAACAAGCAACCTAATGTTAGTCAAATGGGTATGGCCAATTAGTTCTTAAGCTAGGATACACAAGGTTGACTAGGGATGATTTGAAAGAAAAATCCTGCCACACAACCAAGAGAAAGGGACAACACACCCTTCACCTTCACTTCCCAAAGGCATAAATTTCTTTGGGGCTTAGCCAAGAGTGACAATATTTCAACTCCCAAAGGAGCATGTCATTTCATTCACACTCAATTGAGGTTGTCCCTTGGAGGGGTGTGTGCTCTAAGAAGGCTTCCTAAGAAGGGTATGAAAAAAGTGAACCAAGTGAGGTGTTTTGGAGGATACACACGGTTGATTCACACTTGTAGTTGTCAATTTCCCTTTAGAAAATTGAAATGTGTGTAAAAGAGTTCAAGAACTTGTTCTTTTTAACCCCAAGTCAAGGTGTGTAATTGAAGATAATGGTTTATTTTAACCCAATTTCAATGATGTGACAACAAACAATATTTATTTTAGACCCCAAAATCCAAATGTGTGATCAAACAAGTTGTTCATTTTAGCCCTAAATTGAAGTGTGTTGACAAGCAATGATTAGAGATGAAAGATGGAATGTGTGCACCTAGACTTTCTTTAGCTCTAATTTTTTTGTCCACTTGATCTAATTTTTCCTTTGAAGTGTTTTTTTTTTTCTACACATTCACAAAACCAACAACAAATCCAAAACCATAACAAGATAATTGATCACTAATATTAGAGGGTTTGCTAGTCAAGAAAAATTTAATTTTTAGAAATGTTTTATGTATCAAAAATAAAAATATAGAGAGAAGTCCCTTACTAAAATTTTTAGAGCTTTCCAAAAATGTAAAGAAATCTAATTTTTTTGCTATTTTGCATCCAATATTATTTTTTTTATGAAAAATCATAAAAAAATTATAAAAAATTCAAAACATGTCCAAAATTTGGGATTTTTTTACTAAAGATGCCTGACATCATCCCAAATCTATAGAAAACAATTTGTGAAAAGATCTAGAACTATTTGTGAGATATAAACAAATCTTTGTAAAACCTTAATTTTTAAAGATCTATTTTTTGTCTAATTATTTTTCATCCAACTTTAAAACATAATGAATAGACACATACTATAATTTAGAGATCTTTCTAGAAATGCAAAAATATCCAAAAAATTTACTAATTTGCTCTCAAAATTGATTTTTCATGAAAAATAACAAACACAAATGTATAAAAAAATTTAAAAAGATCTTAAAAATCTGATTTTTGGACTGGAAGCTCTTGATATTGTCTCCAACCTGCTAGAAAAATTTGTGAGAAAATACGTAGCCATTTGAAAGATATGGTTGAATCTTTAAAAACTAGGGTTTTGTCCCAAAATGAAGCAAAACCTGCAACAAAAAAGATAACAAAACCTGCAACAAAAAGGATCCAACTCCAAAATTTCTCAAAAAATATCAAAATATTGAGCTAAAAATTAGTTAGGGGGTTCAGGTTAGGTTCACCAAAATGTATATGAAAATTTTGGATAAAATAAAAATGATAAAACAAATAACATGCATTACCTAATCCAAATCTTAGGTACTTCCAATGGCCACAACAAGGTGGTCCCTAGAATCCAACAATGAGCACAAAAAAGTCATGCAATGATCATCCTCCTCCATTTTCACACCAATAGAGTTCAATTGAGAAACAAGCATGTGGAATGCATTCAGGTGATCTATGATAGATCCTCCTTCCATCCACAAAGAATACATATTTCATAGGAACAAATTATTTACCAAGCATTTATCTTGTTAAATCTGAGCAAGTTTCTTCAAAGAAGTGCAATAGTCTTCTCTTCATGAACATTTAGGAGAATGGAATCAGCTAAATAAATTCTTATCAAACCCTTAGTCTTTTGATCCATCAGATCCCAATCTTCTTGTTTCATTCCCAATGGCTTAGTTCCATAAACAATTATCCACAAGTTGTGGTCTACAAGAATGTCTTCCATTTTTAGCTTCCACAACTATAAGTTTCCTTTGTTAAACTTCTCACTACAATTTTCCCTCCTTTGGTTTTCCATATCTGGTGTCATCTTGTGGATGTGTGTTCCTTGTCTCATCCTTCATTTTTATTGATCTAGTTAAAATTTGAATTATTGTATCTCTCATGGCTAAGGGTTGTTGACCTTGTTAAGGAATTAAATTGCTATACCTCTTGGTTTCTAGTCTAGTAAAGAAGTATGATATTATTGAAGGGATTATGTTTTGAAAAGACTGATTCACCCCCCTCTCAGTCTCTAGATGTGTTCAAGAATTGGTATCAAATCCAAGTTCCTCTAAAGAAACTTAACCGCTTGAAGAAAATATTCAATATGGCACATGATGGAGCTTACAAAGGTCCTAGGTTTATGGGACAAATTACGCCTTTTGGAAATTGAGAAAGGAAATTTATCTAAACTCTTTAAGGTTTGGTGCTTGGAAATCAGTAAAGGACGGTTATGTTGCTCCTACTAATCCTCCAACAATCCAATTGAAATAAGGTTATATGAGAACAATGCTAAGGCTAAGAGTGTTATTTTATGTAGGTTGGTTGATTTATAACTTTTAAAGGTGATGAATTGTAGTTCTACTAAGCATGTCTAGGGAGAACTTAGTAGCATCTATGAAGGGGACACCAAAGTAAAGCAATCCAAGATACAAATCTTTAAAATAAAATTTGAGACCTTAAGGATGATAGAGGATGAAGACATTGCAAGTTATATGCTATGGGTGCATTAAGTAGTTTCTGGCATCATAGGTCTTGGTGGAGAAGTAAAATAAGATGAGGTTTTGAAGAAGGTTTTGAGATCTCTCCCTAAAACTTATAGTCATAAGGTGTTTTCTATTGAATAATCTAAGGACTTGGATAAGTATTATATAGATAAAATGTTTGGTTCTCTCATTGGCTTTGAAATGAGATAATTTGACAAAGATGTTTGAAAGAAGGAAGCAACATTGAAAGCCAACAAAAATATAGAAGATGAAGCAACTGATCTGAATGATGAATTTGATGTAGGTTAATTTTTTTTGGTAAGAATATTGAATAAAGGCACCAAAAAATACAAAGTTAAGTTACCTTTCAAGTGTTTCAATTGTGGAAGGATTGATAATTTTGCATATAAATGTCCCTATAAATAATTTGAAGATGGTGACAAAAGAGGTAAGGTTAAAAAGAGTTTTTATTCCAAGGAAATTAGTTGTTCCTCAAAAGATGAAGATAATAATTCAAATGATGAAACACCATTCATGGCATTGAAAGACAAAAAGAGAAATATTGAAGAGTGTAAGAGGTTTGGTTCTTTGTAGACTGATAAATATAATGAAAGATCTATGGTTGTGTGGACTACCTTTCATGCAAAGGACGAAGCAAATGCTTGGGTGATTGACGGTGGTTTCTCTCACCACATGACTACTAAAAAGAGAAGGTTCATCAATTTAAAGAGGTCAATGGTGGAGATATTATGTTTGGCAGTGATGAGGCAACACAAATTTGTGGAAAAGGTGTTATAACAATTGATGGAAATAATAGGATTGATGACATTCTGATATGTCAAGGGTCTAAAGTATAATCTTCTAAGTGTTAATCGGATGTGCAAAAAGGGACACAATATTACTTTTCATGCTAATGTTTGTGAGATTAGAAAGGAAATTCCTAAAAGATTAGTTTTTGAAGGTACAAGGACAAATGTCAATGCTTATCATCTAAAAAAGGAAAATGGAAGAATCTTCTTACTATTTAAAACATAGAGAAATAGGATAGGAGAGTTCTGAAAATGGAAAAGTGGATTGAAATTGGGAAAAGGGGTCCTAATTCTCTAGTTTCATTAGGAAATGAGATCCACACAATGAAATGGCTTTCAACCTCAAGGTGAATTAATTCAAAGTGTGAATCATCTACAAATTTCCCTTTTTTGCAAGGATGAGAGTCTATGTCAAACAACACTTTGGGGAGAAAGACTAATACTATCAAATAAACTCCTAATTGCAAGATATAAAGTGCGTTTAGAAGCTTAAACTGTTAGTGTAGGTTTTTTATTTTCCTTATGCTTGGGGTATTTATTTTTTCCTACACATATTATTTAAACTTGCTTAGGTTTATTAGATGTGGTAATGTGAGGACATGTGGCAAACTACAACAACTACATGTGTCAATCTATCCCCACACATGGGTAGTTGAGTTACACATCCTCTTTTGGCTTGTTGTGCCACCTCTCATAACCACAACTTTGTTTTTACCTGATTAGTTTATGGGGTAGTTGGGTTTCTCACCCTCTTTTGGATTTATGTGCCACCTCTATCCTATCTTCACTTGAGGAGGTTATGCCACATGTCTTGTCATTTACCAAGTAGGTGATAACCTCCCACCTTTTATGGGTAGTAAGAGTTAACGCACCTCTTGGATGTATTTTCCCTTATTCTTCTATATATTGAGCACTCTCCTCTCACCTTCACTAGTTCAGCTGATTCAACTAGTTCGGTGATCGTTCTATGAGAGTGACGAGAGTCTTCTCAAAATTCTCTTGCAGTGTTGTCTCTATTTTATCTCTTTCATATTTCTTCTCCATTCTACTATTTTTATTTTCAATCACTTGTTGAGTGGAGTGCATATGATCTACTACCGACAACAGATCCTATCTCAGTTATTGCAGAATCCAACATGGTATCAGAGCAGATTTGTCTAGTATAGCTCATTGTTTTTTCTGAATTTGTTTTGAGAGATTTGAGACTAATATATTGTTGAAGTTTTCCTCAAAACTAAGTATGCTCTTCTCCTACATCCACAAATGACCTAGAGAATCAGAACAGTTTAAAGGAAAATCAACAACTGTTTAATCTGGTTTATATATGCATGTGTTCCTGTGAGATTTGGGTGATTGTAGCTTTTTGGTAATATTGGAGGCTTTTTCAGCATTTCCAGAGTGTCAAGAAGGCTTTAGAAAGTCAAGATTGACTTTTACTTCCCCAAAATCAGAGATTGGAGGACACAGTAAAAATCAGAGTAATTTTTTTTCTAAATTTTTTTGGAGCCGTTTTCATTTTGGCTTCAAAATTCTAGCTTTCACTCATTTGCAGATAAAACAATTTCTGGTTTTTATTCCCAGGGTCGGAAAACCATCTGGGTAGTCATTATTTCTTGCAAAATAATGATAAATTTTGCAAAAATCAAGTAAAAAAAAGGCATGAGTCGTTTATGACGGGCAGATTTTGCACTATTCTTCAAAGTTGCATAACTTTTGCCTCGGGTGTCAGATTTTTGCAAACGAGTACTTATGGAAAGCTGAAAAGGAGAAATTTCCATTCATGAAGGTATTGATAAGAAAAATTGCATCTTTCTATCAGATATTACAGGTTGAATCTGCTGCATTTTTTTACCTTCAGTAAATCATATCTTTCACTTTTGTAATCTATTTTTCAAAAAAGAAATAGGTGTAAGAAAGATATTGAAGGGTAAATCATAGCTACAAGGCTTTCTTTTTCAGATTTTATTTCAAAATTAATTTGTATCATATATTTTAATTTTGGCTATAAAGAGCCTTATAAGCTTTGTAATCTGGAAAAGCCTTGTAAAAGCACTAATCATAAAGTGCCAACATTGTAATATTTCGGGGGGGTAATTTTTTATACTAGTGGAAAAGGGAGGTGTCTCTTGATGTCTCTATTGTGCATTCATTTAAAGTGAATTTTTTGTATCAATATTGGTGGGATTATACAAACAATTTGTAATCATGAATTGAGATAAAGTTCCACAATTGGGGTTTAATCATGGATATTAGTAATGAATTTCACAAATCTGTTGTAAGGTTAAATTCAAAGAACTTTTTTTCTTGGAAGAAAGGGATAAAGAATCAATGCCTTGAGTAGGATCTACTACCCTATCTCTTAGGACTTGTTCCTGAGCCAAGTGACTATGATAAGAAGAATGCATGGTTTAACAATAATGACATGGTCTATGGACTAATATGTCTTACTATATTTGAGGATATTTTGCATCATATTGAGCATACTGAGTGCCCTTTCACTGCATGGACCATCATCCAATAGTTGTATGGAGATATTCAATCTTCATTTGAAAGTGATGCTTCTTTGGATGACCAAGCAACTACTGAGATTCATGGTGCTTCTTCTCAAATGGAAATATCTTTATTGGATGATCAGTTCATTGATACCCCTTCACCATCTACTGTTGCTACTTCAGATTCCAAAGATGCTTCTTCAAGAGCTTCTAGTGATTCTTTGCAGTAGGACATTCATTGTCTTTCAGATTTAGCTTGCGATGATCTCTTGATAGGTATTTCAAACTTGTTTATGGAGACACTTATTGCAGATTTGGGAGATACTATTGATGATATTCATCTTCTCTTTGATGAAGTTGATTCTTTTTTAGATGTTGTGATGGATCACTTTGATCCTCCTCTTCATTCTCTACATGATCATTCCTTATAGTTTGACACTTTGGATCATCATTTGGAGGAGACTTCTTCATAGGAGATATTTGAGTCTTTGGATTATTCTCTACATCATTCTCTAGGAGATTTTGATTTGTCATCTTCAACAGTGTGGCCTAGAATGCCTGATTTGATTGTGGCAGCTTTCAACATCGAAATGGGAATGCTTGATTTGACTTCAAAGACTTTATTCATTTTGCACTTTCTTCCTACACATTACTTTCAGGAGTGGGGAGATAGCTCGCATACACCTTTGGTTTTATTTCTTCCTAAGGGGAGGAACATTGTTCGACGATCGTGGACCACCTTCTACATCTAGTTTCGAACATCTACTATTGGATCTCTTTGGGGGGGGATTCTTTGTCCTTCCACTTTATTGTCTCTCTCTATTTAAGGGGGGCTATTCCTCTTATGGGGGGGCTTCTTCTTTTGGGGGGATCTCTATGTACATGGGTACCTAACATGGCCTCATTTTTTGGGACCCATCTCTTCACCCACCTAAGCTACGCTTAAGGGGGGGTGTTAGTGTAGGTTTTTTATTTTCCTTATGTTTGGGGTATTTATTTTTTCCTACACATATTATTTAAGCTTGCTTAGGTTTATTAGATGTGGTAATGTGAGGAAATGTGGCAAACTACAACAGCTACATGTGTCACTCTCTCCACACACATGGGTAGTTGAGTTACACATCCTCTTTTGGCTTGTTGTGCCACCTCTCATAACCACAACTTTGTTTTTACCTGATTAGTTTATGGGTAGTTGGGTTTCTCACCCTCTTTTGGATTTATGTTCCACCTCTCTCCTGTCTTCACTTGAGGAGGTTATGCCACATGTCTTGTCATTTACCAAGTAGGTGATAACCTCCCACCTTTTATGGGTAGTAAGAGTTAATGCACCTCTTGGATGTATTTTCCCTTATTCTTCTATATATTAAGCACTCTCCTCTCACCTTCACTAGTTCAGCTGATTCAGCTAGTTCGGTGATCGTTCTGTGAGAGTGACAAGAGTCTTCTCAAAATTCTCTTGCAGTGTTGTCTCTATTTTCTCTCTTTCAGATTTCTTCTCCATTCTACTATTTTGATTTTCAATCACTTGTTGAGTGGAGTGCATATGATCTACTACCGACAACAGATCCTGTCTCGGTTATTGCAGAATCCAACATAAACATAAAACTAAATGAATGTATAGACTTTAGGAAAAATCTGGAAGGGATAAACCTTGTGTACCTCCTATAAAAAATGCTTTTTCAAGGCTCATTGATGACTCATTTTCCCTATGGCAAATGGGTCCTGGCTAGGGCGCTAAAAAAACAATTTCTATGTTTTGTTCTTCTATGTCTGCACTCCTAGATTCTTGAATCTCGTAGTAGGAAATAAATTCTATAGGGAAATTTCCATGATTTTGCAAGAATGGTGAGAACTTTGGCAACTTTGAAAACTTTGCAATTTTTTTTCTTCAAGACATCTTCCACCTAAAATCTACAATCTCACATGAAGAGAGAAAAACATTGTTTGTTAGGTGAAAGGGGGTTTTCCTTGGTGAAACCCCATTTTGGTAATTAAACCTTGGAATGAAATCAAATAGTATGAAAGAATGATGAAGGAACAAATGTAATGTTGCAACTTAACAAACCCATGTTTTAACCTCATATTGTAGATCTACAACTTGCATGAATTGGCTTCAATGGATGTGGATCTTGATCATGAAACTTGATTTGAAATAATGTCTTTGAATGCTTGAATAGATCTTGAACTCTACATCACCATATTAGCTTAAACAATATGAATGATGCAAGATATATTTGCCATGATGATAGGAATATTGATTGTTGCAATAATCTTCTACAAATCTGCCCCAGAATTCCTTATAAAATGCTCTTGAATTTATCTTGATCTCATAAACTTGCTATTAGGACTTGCTCATAAAGTTTCTAGGTGAAGCTAAGTGAAATAACCTTATATTCATGCATATCTTAAGATTAATTCCCAAAATTCAAATATCACAAATTGACATTGAATTTTAGATTTGAAATCATTAAAATACTACCAAAACCATATTTTAAAGGGGCGTCCTAGGTCTAAGTGAGGACCCATTCACCCTATTTAGGCCACTTACCTAGGAAACACACTGATTATTGTTAAAAATAGTTTAAATTAGGGTCCTAGGTCACTTACCTAGGAGACACATCTTCCAAAGTTAAGTGTTGTGTAATGGTATTTATGAATGTCACGTTTTATCCCTTAGAAATTGCATTTAATTAGGCTTGGATTTGAATTAAAGGATCTAATTAAGGAAAATTAACCTCAATAAATTAATGAAGCCCTAGATTAATGTGAAAGTGTAGAGGTACACCTTACAACATAAAAAATAAGGCACAATTAAGTCCATTTTATTTAAAAGGGCCCTAAACTTAATGTGAATATGAAAAATATATTACAACACTAAATTAGGGCATAATTAAGATCATTTTATTATTAATTATTTCCAAATTAAGTGTGAAGAATGGATACTTTTTCCTACACTACATTTAGCCCCCACTTTAGTGAGGGGAGGAACTTGTGCCAAACTCGCACTAAAATAATTAAGAGGGTTCCAAGTGTACCAATGTGGATGGTACAAGATGAAAAAGATCAAGAAAGTGGCCAAGCCCCCAGGATCCAAGATCCCACATCAAACCAACACAAGCACAAAGGGATGCACATAAGGTGTATGATACGCAATAGCAAGAAAAGATACACAAACATACAATGTCAAAGACTAAAAGAAAGAAAAATAAAAATAAAAATAAAAAAAGAGTGGATCAAGCTTCGACTATCATCTAAGCTTTTTGTTTAAAACATGCACTCACTCTGGAGTAGTGGAACCTTAGGCTATTCACTAGGTGGTTTTTCCCAATTGATGGCTTAGTGAGAAATTCATGCCCTTGTCTAGGCTCTCATTGTACAATGAGAAAGTCATGCCTCTATCTAGGCTTCTTACCATACTAAACATACCAAAGCTATCCCTTTGATAACTTCAATAGGGCACCAAAAATGAAACGTTGAGCTTCACAAGGCCTAATAAGTTGTATTTTGCTGAGAATTTATGAACAATGTATATATATAGGTTTGTTCAAAGGGACTTTGCTTAGTTCGTGTAAGTTCTCTTCTTAAGGAATATCATGCCTAATGTATCCAAGAGTAGACAAGTCAAATAAATATCATTCTCTCAGAGGATATCAAACCTAATGACACCACCAAGAAAAGGATGTATCACAAGAAGAAAGAAAATCACAAAAAGAAACATGAGTGTCGATTTATGCCCTCACTTTAAAGTGATTGCTAACACCATTGCTATGAGCAATCCACTTTAAAGTAGAAGAAATGAGAGCTTATTTGAAAAAATCTATGCCAAGTCATATGTTTCTAAAATGAAGCTATGTCATGAAAAGGAAGGGGGAGGAATTGCCCCCAAAATCCAATGCTAAAGATAACATAGTGAACCAAAGATTTTTGTGTGGAGGCTTCTCTTGCACTTCTATTGTTTTGGACCTAAAAGGAGATAGGTACAAAAATCTTAATGACTCACTCAAGAATAATCCTTTGAGATTCCAATGCATAGGAGATTGAAATTTTTCAAAGGGGATTTTCCTAAAGGCCAAAAACTAATAAAAGAGACTCACTACCAAATGTAAACCTAGAAAATGCAAAATGTTTGAAAACACAATGTGAAATACAAAAAGACCTAAATGACCTATAAAATGCTTTGAGAATACAATCAAAATAGAATAAGAAAATGTAATAGTAAATGATGTGCACCTGGAAATCCCAAAATAACTAAAATTAGCTTTGGAAATTTGGAAATATTGACTTTTTGGTCCACAGGGACTTATTCGCCAACCTAAGCGAATCAATCCTAGATCATAGTTTATGCCTAGAAAGTTGTTTTAAGGAAAAGGGTACTAGAATCTATAGACTGATCAAACAAAAACCCCCAGTGGGACTCATTTTCCACTAATGGTTAATTAGTGCTCTTTTGCTTTTTTGAAAATCAAAATCACTGATTTGTACTCCAACACCTGTACTTTATTTCATGATTGAAACTCAAATATGAATATGCGAAAACACCTGCAAAACATAATATAAATTTATTGCTAATCGGGGGTTTTCCTCAGTCAAACCCCTAGTTTGGTAATTAAACCTTGAAAGAGATAATGAAATATGCAAAAAAACCCTAGCCCTAAGTGTATCTAAGACTAGGAAATTTAAAGCAAGATGCAACCCTATTCTAATATGCTCAAATAAGATGCATGAATGAAGCTTGCATGATGTAAGACTCACTCTAAGAGATCCTAAATCACTTTAAATGAATATCAATGATATTAAAACCTTCCTTAGGTTGAAAATAGAGAGACAATGGAAGATGGAATCACTTTAGAAAATAAGTCCTTAGGCTTGACTTGATGGCTTGTTGCATCTCCCCAACCTAGAATTCTTCATGATTCTCTGTAGGAATCCATCATCAACCCTTGAAAATGTTAGATACAGAATAAAAGTGAGCTTGAAGACCTAAAAAAATCCTTGAATGCTACTCCAAAGCTTCAACATTGCATCAAGTAGACTTGTGAATCTTCTTGTGAAAGATTCTCAATACTTGACTCTTGAATTTTTTTATGAAAAATTGCATAGATGTATTGAAAATGACCTAAAAAATTATATTCATAGGCATTAATACCTAATTGTCTATTATTTAGACCCCAAAGGCTAACATCCACTAAAAATTTGAATTAAGTCGGTGAATTTCCCGCTCAATCCTGAAAAAATGGCCCAAAATGGATTCATTCGCCACCTTTGGTGAATGGGTTCCACCAGAGGGGAATCATTCACCCAAGATGGTGAATGGGTCCCACATAAAGTTTTTGAGGTGGGTTTTTGTGATTTAAATGATTTAAGTGCTATTTGTCAGGATTTATATGATTTTTGACTGGAATAAGCCTCAAGATCCAAAAATAATAGGTCCTAGGGGCCTATAAATGGTAAATTTAAAGATCAATTAATGCAAGGGTGCCAAAATAGGTCCAAATTAAGTGTGAAATTGCCTCTTTCTTCAAGAGTGTACAAGTTTCTATGCTACACATAGAAAGAAAAGTATGTCACATGCGAGCCAACTTAAGGCATGTCGTACACATCCCAAGCTTGCTCTTATATATACATAGAAGGTGGTCAACTAGCCAAAAGAGACAATGACAAGTGCCATACGGGGACAAGGGTAACCTAACCCGCTTGTCCTCACATAATGTAAGAAAAGGGTGAGATGAGGTGATTGATGAGAAACATAATAGGATAAAAATCATTATAACTTAGAGGAACTAAATGCTACAACACATGGAAGAGCACCACAATTCTTAAGATGTTGAATTTTAGTGCCCAAAGCCTTACATTCATTAGTAGAATGACCATGAACTCTATGATATAGGAAAAATGAACTTTTGTTGTAAAATTTATTTCATGTTCTTAGAGGGAAAGATATCAAATGATCTTGGAGGAGTCTCTACAAGATACTCTCTTGATCAATAATAGAAGATGTTCCTTTATTTTGTAGAAAAGATATCTCTTGCTTAGTACAAGGTGTCATACTTACACAAGACTCTTTAGATTGTGAGATTTTGTACTCTCCTTGAAAGGAGGGTGTAAGATCTAACAAACTCTAATCATTTTTAAGACATGTCCTAGGAGTGTTTTGCATGATGAAATTGATATTAAGCAAAGATTTATTTGATTCTTTTATTTCTTTTGAAGAAAAATAACCAAGACCATTAGTTTTTATTAGTTCAGGATGCACCAAGGTTAAATTTGGCTTAGAAAAATCTCTTTCTATGGTGTTGGTATGGAGTGAAGGATTTTTTAATGCTTTTGTTTCTTTCAAAGTACAATAACAAAGACCACTAGTCCTTTCTTGAGTATTAGGCTCTATAGGGACATAGATACCTTCTTCTCTAGCACCGCATCCTTTCCAATATAACTAAGTTGTTTCATAAGCTCATAACCTCTTCCATAAAGCTTTTTCATTTCTTTTGGATTTGGTGGTTGCTCATAAACAATTTCATAAAATTTTGTTGTGTAATTTGATTCTTCTTCTAAAGTGGTTAAGGTGGATGCATTTGAATTTTGTGTTGACTTTACTACTTTTTCTTTTCCCTTTTCCAACTCTTTGTTTATGATCTTGTATTCTCCCATGAATGTAGGTGTCAAATATAAGGAACCTAAATCATCTTCCAATAACTTCATGGCTTCTTCAATATGCTTCTCTTTTTCTTTCTCTTACATAGGTTCCACTTGTGTAGTTAGTTTCGGTGTTTTCAAACTATTTTCCTTGCCTTTCTCAATGTTCAAACAAGTTCTTTGGTCAGGGTCAGCTTTTATTGTATACAATTTGTTGTTGTATACATACTTCATTTTATGATAAGGGTAGAAGGCACCCCATTCATTGCATGAATCCATGGCCTTCCTAAAAGAAGATTATATGAAAGATCGTGAGGCATAAAATGGATAGGAGTTTGCAATGTAACCTTTCCAACTTTAATAGGTAATGTAATCACACCAAGTAGTTGCTTTCCTACATTATTAAAACCATGAATAGATAAAGAGTTAGGTTGAATTTGGCTTTTTTTTGCTTCAATCTTGTCCAAAAGGTTTATTTTACACATGTTAATGGTTGAGCCATTGTCAATAAGGGTTCTCTTTATCCCAATCTGATTATGTAGAGCTATTATCATGAAAGCCTCATTTTTTTTTTGCTCTTCTAACAAAGGTAACTCATCTTGATGGAAAGTACTATCCAAGTTGATTGGAGTTATAGCTTGAATTTGGGATACCACATCATTTGGTTGCACATTAGGAGGGGTATGAACTTGTAAAAAACTTTGAAGCATGTTATGATAACTAGGTGAGGCTTGAATAAGGTCCCATAAGGATATCTTAGCACAATTATTTTTTTAGTTGTTGCGAAAAGATCATACTCCTTTCCATTATGTGAGGGAAAACGAGGAGAACTAGGAAAGATAGGTTGAGATAATGGGAGGGATGTTGGAGTTGTTTGTCTTGGTTGTGGATTGTTTCTCATGTTAGATGTATGAGCAACAGTATTGCAACTCAGTTGTTGTGAAACATTATCATTATCATGTTTCCTTGTAGGTGGTTCTAAAGTAAGCACAGGTTGATTTTGAATGTGCAGTTGTTGTGAGGATTGATAAATGATAAGTTTAGGCTTAGGTGGTCCAATAATTAAAGGATTTGTAGAAGCTCTAAGAATTAGAGGACTCAAGGGAGTCCTAATGTTTGTAAACTCAACACACTTATCCTTATTTTCATGATTTCTTAGTGAGGGGAGTCTAATGTCACTTCATCATCTTCATCTAAGGGAGTCACATTACTATTGTTTGAAATACATGTGTCAATGTTGTCATTTTTTAGCAGCATGATATCTTCCCTAGTAGGAGAGTTTTTAGGAGACCAACAAACTAGATGTTCATGACATCCAATGGTTGGTTCTTCTATAATAAATTCATCACAATTAGGGGAATTATCAATGGTTGGATTGTGTTATGCCTTGCATAACCACCCCATTTTGATCTGGAACAAAATGGGTCCCCCCTTTCTCTTTTGGTTTCTTTGCCTCTATTGTTCACTTTGCCCTTGGGAGTTCTTCTGATTCTTTAGGTTTTATCATTTGTTCTGTCTGATCTAATTTTGGTCCTATCTTGGCTTGAGTTGATTTTCTTCTTACTAAGAATTTAGTGAATTAATCATGGACAATAGAGGATTTATTATAATATGTCTTATGTGCTTCTGAGGACTAATGCAGACCTTTCTTTTGTAGGGTTGAATCACACACATGATGATATTTGTCAGGGGGCTCACTAGGAATGCATTCCTCAAATTACTTGGTCACAAAATCCTCTAAGGTAAGGGTCGGCAAGACTTTCCTCATGTCTCACCAACTGGTGGCTTGGCTCTGTCCATTTGAAATCCAAAAGGGGGGGTGCTAGAACTAAAAATCTCTGATGATTCTACATGCTGATCATACTCACTAATTTGTTAGATAAGCCCCACCATGAGCATATTTTCCCATATGAAACCATATTGCACTATAA
The DNA here is from genome assembly GCA_007258455.2 of Sequoia sempervirens. Classification (NCBI taxonomy): domain Eukaryota; kingdom Viridiplantae; phylum Streptophyta; class Pinopsida; order Cupressales; family Cupressaceae; genus Sequoia; species Sequoia sempervirens. Next base: position 562,177,359 of record VDFB02193867.1, read on the forward strand.
ATTCCATCAAGTCTGAATGCTTCACATTATGGATCCTATCAACATGAGATTATCTGGGTCTCCCTGACCCATGGTGCATTTTTTTAAGTATGCCTCTATGTTGCCTATTGGTGAGACCTCAGGATTGTCACGGCAAGTGGAATTCACATATAGGCATCTATCGGAAAGACATTGATCATCATCCCAACAACTACGAGTTTCCCCATCAGCATGAAAGTTTCTTTTGGGGAAAGGTCTTGACAAGATCTTTAAGTCTCACCGACCGGTGGCAAATGGATCCATTTATCAGTGGGAGGTTTTCTCTTCGCCATGAAGTCTCAGTGAATTCATGAAGTCTCACCAACTAATCGCATTGGGTAAACATTTCGGTAGGTGTTACCTTCTTTGGTGTTTGGTCTTGCTGAATACTTGAGGTTCTTCCGACCAACGATAAAAATTGCATCTCGATGAGAAACTTTTCAAATCGAAGAGATGTCTTGCCAACCCATTTAGGTCACATCAATATGTTGCTTCATCGGGGAGAGAATGGGATTTTCATGGTGACAAAAGTGAACTTGTGGAGGTTTCTCGGTGAGACATAAGGCATCTATGGGATATCTCCTCGATGGGGAATGTTATGGCGACACATGTGGAGCGAAGGAATGCATATTAGTGTGACTACCGGGGAGGTCTTGGTGACAACAAGCATTGACAAAAGGGTTCTCCCTTCACTAAAATGTCTCGGTGAAGAAAGATGGTATCACCAAAACGGCATGGGTTTGCTATGATGTCTCCCCTACTTTAGGATGTCCTGCCGATCAATGGGTAACTCGGCGAAAAGAGAGGACCTCGATGTAGTATCTTGAATTCGCCATGAGTTCTCGTTGAACGGATGATATCTCACTAAAACATAGCAAGCTTGGGAAGAGTATTTGGCTTTCGATGAAAGGTCTCCCTGAATCGAGGATGTCTCCTCGATGGTCATTAGTCCCACCAAAAATCTCCAGCTCAGGGAAATAGAAAGAACTTGAAGAGACTCTAAACAAATGGAACGGGTTCGGTAAGATGTCTTGTCATCCCGATGATGTCTCAGCGACAGGAGAATGCTATTAGGGGAGCTCACTGGGAAAGGTTCATTCTCACCATAAGGTCTCCCCAACCATGTGATGTCCTATCGACAGAAAGGGGGCCCCACCGAAAGAAATGGAGCTCAGCAAAGGATCATGCCTTTGCCATAAGGTCTTGGCAAAAAAAAGATCACATTGAAGCAAAAGGACTCGAGCTTGGGTAAGTAAGAATGGTCTCCCAAACATGAAGAGGTCTCCCCGACCTAGGTATACTTGGCAGAGGAGGAAGGGTTCACCAAAATGTCTTGGCGAAGGGGCTTGGTCTCCCCAACATTAAGAATTGTGACTTTGGAGTGTCTCGGCGAACGCAACATGAATTTGATGAAAGGTCTCAACGAAGAGCACTAGTCTTGCTGATACAAAATGGGCTCGCTAAGAGAAGGACTTTTCCATGTGGTCTTTCCGAAAGAATGCAGTCCTACTGATAGGTTTTGAGAGCTCGATATGACTTCTACAACTCGCTGAAACATCTCACCGACTGACCCATGCTACGCCAATGACTGCTGAAGGATGAAATCGCATCAGGGAGACACCAATGGTGTCTCACCAACATGCGATGTTGTTCAGACCACCTTTGACCACCTGAGAAGCTCACGTGGCATATGCCTAACCAATCAGAGGAGGCCAAAAGAGTGACTCATTGGTTCCCTTGACCGATTGACTATTCCTACGAGAGAAGATCAATAGGATGCAAGCAAGATGGATTTATTCTGAGATCAGGAGGTGATGGATCAACTTGGGTGAAATGTTCAAATCTATAGGGAGGCTCGATGATGTTGCTAAAAGATGGTCAATGTGTGGAAAGGTCCAGAACATGAAGGAGGCTAGAATAACGAAGAAACTATGACTCAGAGGGACAGCTATAGTGACCACTGGCAGAGGTAGATCAGTATTAATGGTGATACTTTGGAGCATTCAAGGCAGCTCTGTGAAGGAGTTTGAGTATGGGCATGGAGACAGAGGAGTTAATGCTGCAACTGCAAAAGATCTACAAATCATTCCCAGAGCAATCTTTCATCAATATGGATAGTAGGGCTTCACATTGAATGCACAACTGACTTTCTTCAAAAGATCTAAGAGCCGATCCTCTTGAGAGTAGATATTTTGTAAAACTCTAGTATAAGGGACAATGCATCCCTTTTGATACACACGATATATAGGGCCTTCTAGATTCTTTGGAGGGGTTGTTGAAAAAGTGAAAAAAAAATAGACGCAGTCAGAAGGAGAATAGAGTAGAGAGTTCTAGAGATAGATTTTCAAATAGAGTAGAAATTTTCTAAAGCAGACGGAGATAGAGTTGCATCTTGATTCTTAGTAATGAGAGCTTCTTTTGTCTTCTTTTCTGGTAGTAAGATTCAGCATTGGCTATAATGTATTTTCCAAGTTCTCTTAGTGTAGCTGGAAACCATCTGGAGTCGCAGATTCTCTGTACACTAGTGATTGTGCCAGCTTTGTAAATAATGCTTATCTGTTTCACTAATAGTAGAAGAAATCAAAGTTTAATCTACTTTAGATCGTGTTTCAGAATGGCATTTTTCTTGAGTTGATCATTTGATTTGTGAAACCTTCAAGGAGTAAGATGTTATTTTTGTGTTTCATTTAAAATGGTAACTAGTACTATGTTGTAGAAATCAACACTAAGAATGAATGAAACTGTGTGTTAATCACAAGTTAATCTCGTTCTTCAGTTTTAGCTTACAATTCCATGAAGTTAACAAATCTGGTTAAAGTTGGATGAATTACTATTCTTTTCTGTTCCAAAACCTTGACCTATCTTTTGTTGTTTTCTTTAAAAACCCTAGTTAAAGTAGATTTAAATTCATGCTTGATCATAGAACGATTCAGAAGCTCAACACCAGCAGTCCCCTTGCATATTACTATTACATTGACCAATTGAGCAACATCAACACAGTTGAGAACCAACTACAAAGACCTTGGGAGCTAAGGTATCCATGTGATCATCTTTCTCTTTCAGGAGAAATAGACTAGCAATATTTTGTTTACACGCTGTGCCATTTGCACCCACAACAGATTTTCTTACTTATCAATGATGGAATTCTCTTGTTCAATAACATTTTCCTTAGTAGGGGAAGAGACACAAATAGGACTCTCATAATTCTCATTGCTTGGATCTTCTAACACCAAAATATCTTCTTCATAAATAGGAGAGATATTGGGAGAAGACCATGTTTGATCGTCATGATTGTCCACTATTGTTTTCTCTTTTACTAAGGCATTCTCATAAGTGGGAGAGATTAATTTTTCTTACAATGCTTAGAAAGAAGCTACTAAAATTGTGTGTCCAAAAATGAAAAGTACTAGCCATCTTATGCAATATTTCAAGAATGTAAACATTATGTATCTAAAAGTGAAAAGTACTTTTATGCAAAGATTTAGGAATGTAAAAATTGTTTATCCAAAAGTGAAAAGTACTTTTATCCAATTTATCCAAAGCTTCAAGAATGTAAACATTGTGTACCCAAAAATGAAAAGTTCTTTTATCCAACTCATGCAAAGTTTCATGAATGTAAACATTGTGTATCCAAACTTAGTGAAAAGTATTTTTATCCATATTATGCAAAGATTTAAGAATGTAAAATTTTTCAGATCTAATGATTTTGACTACAAAAATGATTTTGGAATATTCAGAAATGACCACTAAATGGATGTTTTGACCTAGATGCAAAAAACATAAATTCCTGAAACTTTCCATATTGATACAGTAGGTTACCAACAGGCCTAAGAAGTGTAGAAAATCACAAAAAAGATCAAAAAAGCTAGTTTTTGTAGGCCTCCAAGAACTCATTCGCTCAAGTGTGAATGGGTCTTGTTTGAGGGCTTCTTAAAATTGAAAAATGTAATTTCTGACTAATTAGATGTTTTCTCTATTTTGGGTCTCGAATTGGTATTTCTATAATAAAATTTTCTAAAATTTGATGTGTAAATGCAAGTAAAATAGAAAAATGATGAACTATATGACACTTTTTGAAATGCAATTTTGATTCAATCTTTGAATATGAATGATGAAAAGTACACTAACATGCAAACACTATGCAAAATTAATGCAATATGCATGCAAATTTTTGAATTTTTCATATTTAAATAATGCAAGAAGTGCAAATTTAAATCCCTATATACAATGCAAGCTAGTGCAAGATTTAAAGAACCATAAATATAAAGCAACTAATGTAAACCTAATGCAATCTATTGGAAAACTTAGATCTAGGATTAAAAGGACTCCAATTTTCATAAATGTTGTTGTACAAGGTTGGGTTCACCAAAATGAAACATAGAAAAATATGATAGGGGAATTTCCCAAAATAGAAAAGTGGATCCAAAGAGGGAAAAGGGGTCTTATTATTCTACTTTCATTAAAAAATGAGATCCACACTATGAAATAACTGTCAACCTTGAGGTGAATCAAGTCAAAGTGTGAATCTACTAATTCCCCTTTTTTGCAAGGATGAGGGTCTAAGTCAAAGAACACTTTGGAGAGAATGAATGATACTATCAAATAAAGTCCAAATTGCAATCTATAAAGTGCATTTAGAATCTTAAACATAAAACTAATGGAACCCATAGACTTTAGGGAGAATTTGGAAGGGTTAAATCTTGTGTACCTCTCACAAAAAGTGCTTTTTCAAGGCTCACTGAGGACTCCTTCGCCCTATGGTGAATGGGTCTTGGCTAGGGCTCTAGAAAATTAGTTTTTGGGTTTTGTTATACACTTCTAGATTCTTGAATCTCATAGTCAAAAAGTCATAAATAAATTATGTAGGTCAATTTCTATGGTTTTGCAAGATGGTGACAACTTTGGCAACTTTGGAAACTTTGCAAGTTTTGTTCTTCAGGATATCTTCCACCTAAAATCTGCAATCACACATCAAGAGAGAAAAATGTTGTTTGTTAGGTGAATGGGGGTTTTCCTTGGTCAAACACCATTTTGGTAATTAAACCTTGAAATAAATGAAACAACATAAAGGAATGATGAATGAACAAATATAATGTTGCAACTCACCAAGCCCTTGTTTGAACCTTGGATTGTAGATCTACAACTTGCATGAATTAGCTTCAATGGTTGTGGATCTTGATCATGAAACTCTATTTAAAACAATGTCTTTGAATACTTGAATAGATCTTGAACTCTACATCCCCATATTAGTTCAAACAACATGCATGATGTAAGAAATATGTGTCATGATGATAGGAATCTTGATTGTTGTTATGATCTTCTACAAATCTACCCTTGAATGCCTTAGAAATTCTCTTGAATTGATCTTGATCTCATAAAATTGATATTAGGACTTGTTGATAAATTTGCTATGTGAAACTAAGTGAAATAACCTTGTATTTATACATATCTTAAGATTAATTCCCAAAATTCAAATACCACAAGCTGACATTGAATTTTGGATTTAAAATCATTAAAATACCATCAAAAAAATATTTTAAACGGGGGTCCTAGGTCTAAGTGAGGACCCATTTTTTGGAGAATGGGTCCTAGGTCACTTACCTAAGACACACATCTTCCAAAGTTAAGTGTTGTGTAATGGAATTTATAAACGATAGGTTTTATCCCTTAGAAATTACATTTAATTATGCTTGGATTTGAATTAAAGGGGCCAATTAAGGAAAATTAACCTCAATCAATTAATGAATCCCTAGATTAATGTGAAAGTGTAAAGGAACACCTCACAACACCAAAAATAAGGTACAATTAAGTCCATTTTATTTAAAAGTGCCCTAAACTGAATGTAAATATGAAAAACATATTACAACAATGAATTAAGGCATAATTAAGCTCATTTTATTAGTAACTATTTCCAAATTAATTGTGAAAAAGGGTTGTTTTTTCCTACACTACACTCGCTTAGTTCGATGAGTGTTGGGTTTGGCACAAGAGGATGGGGTACATCAAATTTGACAATATGGTGAAGATCAATTCTACTCATGCAGTAAGAGATATGCCTATGATAACCAAGCTTGCAAAAACATTATGCAAAGAATGTCAAATGGGAAAACAAACAAGGAAAAATTTCAAAAGCAAGGAGTGCTCTACTATAATGCCATTGGAGTTGATTCATACTGACCTATGCAGACTCACAAGGATAAGGAGTCAGCAAGGTAAAAGGTATTTTATGTTGCTTATAGATGATTAGCCTAGAATGGCTTGAGTTACATTCTTAAGAGAAAAATCAGAAGCCTTTGATAAGTTTTAAGATTTTTAAAGAAAAAATTAAGAATGAAATAGATGTTAAGATCAAATGTTCAAGGTGAAATAGAGGAGGTAAGCTTACTTCAAATGATTTTTTTTTGTGAAGATAATGGTAGCAGGAGACATCTTTTGCTCCTAGAACCCCTCAACAAAATGGAGTAGTGGAAAGAAAGAATGGGAATATCCAAGAAATGAATAGGATAGTGATGAAAGATGCAGATATGCTTAATATATATTGGAAGGAAGCAACTTAGACTACTATCTATTTGCTTAACAAAGTGTGATTGAGGGTCAATAGCGTTAATAGCCCTTATGAGTTATGGTATGGAAGGCCTTCTATAGTTAGATAATTTATAATTTTTGGTAGTAACTGTTACATCAAGAGAGAAAAAGACCTTGAAAATTTTGATTCAAGGTGTGATGAAGGGATCATTGTTGGTTATTCAACTAGGAGAAAGGCATATAGATGCTACAATAAGAGATCAGGAAAGATGATTGAAAGCACAAATGTAAAGGTATATGAAGACTTGTGTCAAATCTCACAAGAACTTGAGGTTTGTGGATCTAACATACCTCCTTATATTGAAGAAGAGGAGGAGAAAGGAGAGAAGGAACTAGAACTAGTGAAGGCTCTCAAGACTCCAACAAAATATGTGTTGATGGGTATTTTAGGACTACAACAATACAGATAGAACACAAGTGTCCTATCTCTATTGAAAGGTAATTACCTACATAAAGTATTTAGAAAAATATCCCAAGGTCTCTAATGCTAGGTCTTGATGGTATATAAACATCACATGTTTAATGTGAGTTTTTGGTGATCACAAGGGGCCTTTACAGTTCACAAAGTTAGAATTTACAGATCTGTAATGAAGTTTTAGAAATTTGGAGAATGGTATATTGTAGCAAAAAAATTAAATAGCATTCTAAAACTTAATTTTTTCATCAAATATACAATTATTATGATGTTGTCCAATTCTAAATTTAACTAAAATTTAAAGAAAGAAAACAAGATGCAAGGTTTTAGAAAGTTATTCTAACTTTGTAAAGTGTGAACAATAGTAACAATAGCAGGTATTATAGTAGACAGACTCCCAAAAACCAAGTTTTTCTTATAACCAAGAATGTTCTACAGTGTCACAAAACTAGTGCAATCTTCTAAGGTTAACTTCAAATTTTCAGATTGCAACATGAATACATAAAGCATGCACATACATAGTTGAACTTAAGTGCAATAAAGAAACAAGCTTAGACTAGCTTTACACAATGACTTATCATGAATAAGCCACCAAAAGCATGAGCTAGAAGTGCATCAAATACTTTAATACATAGCCACCATTAAAGTTGAACATAAACTAATAAACTAAAAATAATTCTAAACTGTAAATAAACAAAATTGAAATACAAATATGGAGGTTGAATCATGCACACATTAAGAGAAAACTCAAAGAAATCACCAAACTACAATGATTTCTTCTATATTTCTTCAAAATGTATTATACAACAACTCATCTCTACCTTACAAATGAGGGGATGCCCCTATTTATAGTTTCTAAAAACCCAAATGAATGGCCAAGATTTTTTGGGATTAAGGTATCTCAACCTTAGAGTCCTAACATTGATTTATTTTATGTAATTTAATGTATTTATTTGTGTTAAACAAGCATAGGACAACTAAGAGGATAAGTTAGTTATACACACTAGTTTAAGAGTACCAGAACAAGCTACCAACATGGTGATATCAATGAAAACATATAGATAACCTACTCATTCTTCCAAAAATCTCCCCCTTGTCATTGATGACAAAATGTAAACAAATTTCTCCTTCTTTCCTAAATTTTTTTAACTTTCTCCAATTTTCTCCACTACCTCCAACACTCCCCCCCTTTGGAATCAATGGAAAAGGGTGCCGTGAGTGTAAATGTGGTGACATCAAAATTTCCAAAGATCTCCAAAAAAAAACTTTAAAAAACTTCCAACAATCCAAAAAATTTAAGAAAACAAAAATTAAGTGAAGATGACATTCTTCACCTGGAATACCTTCTTATACCTTTCCTTGAAAACTGGATACAACTTCTTCTAGTTGAATACAACATACTCCAATCTTGTGCATGCATTTTCCAATAATCTGAATAGAGTAAAAGAGGGTGACCAAGCTATAACAAAACATTTTTCTCAACATCTTCTACATCAATAAGAACTCTGAAAAGATCCTCTAACCAGAATTCAGCAATTTCTTTAAGAAGCCAAGGGGTCTTTGTCATATCATCTTTGTATCTTTGTGTAATGATTATTTTATCCTATAGTTCACCAACTCTTATTCTTTTCTTCCCTTCTTTATCTTCAAATATATCAAAATTCTTTCCAATGTTGTTCACTTTAGCTTCAATTGTTTCAATTCTGCTTTTGAAATTATCTATAGTTGTAGACAACCAAAAAAAATACTTGTAAACATCTAAAATTTCTTTAATACTTCTTTGTTTCCACAATCAATCCATACAATCTCTGCATATCCTTTTCACATATTCTTTCAACCAATATTCCCATCCTACGTCCTTTTGGATCTTCAAGCAACATCCTTTCTTCAACAATCTCAATCAGATTTTTTGGCAAGAAATAAAAAACAACAGATACTTCAACACCTTTTTGAAGTAGATAATCTACCAGAGCATCATCAATTTTCAATTTGTCAACAGGAAAACAAGCATTCCATAGTTCACCAATCTTCTTCACTTTTCCTTCAACTATCATAGACTGGATCTCATTAGGATCAGGGGATTCAATTCTAGTCAGAGATTCTTTCTCCTTCTCATCCAAATGTCAATGATGTATTCAGTTATCTCTTTTCTCCTTTTTGATTCTAGAGGGGAATCACTGATAACAACCTCCAATTCTCTTTTTCCAGAGGAAGATCCCACTTCAAATCAACTTGATGCAAATATACTAGAGCAATGGTTTGCTTTCAAAGATGAGTAATATGATATGCACATGTTTACATTATCTTCCAAAGACTCTAGATATCTATAAATTTTCCTTCCAATAGGGATACCAGATTTCCACATCACATTGTCTGTTCCCAGTAGAGAATTTAGAAAGTAAAACACTAGACACACCAAGGATCCAAAATGAAAGGGATAATTCTCAACTAATGACATTCAAACATTTTCAAACAAATTCTCAAGTAACAAACTACATAGATCAAACTTCCTATTCTCCTTAACCATCATGTGGGCAATATGTATGACAATCGCTGAAGTTGAACTTTTATGGTTTCTAAAATAAATTTTGTATGAAATACCATACACAACATACCTAATGGTCAAATCAGCAAGTGTATCAATCAATAGTACTCTAAGATCTCTACTGATGCCATTCAACTCCTCCACATCTTTATACTTCACAGTTTTCTTTACAAGGAGTTCTCCAACACTGCATAATCCAGTGATAGATTCAACTACTCCCTTCAAGATCAAATCGGGTTTTTCTAAAACAATGCTTATGTCCTTGAAACAATTCAACAAGAACAAGATAACCTATTTATCTATAATCCATGGGAATTCACTCCATAAATCCATCCCTAGGGTTTTTATGTTCTGTAATTCGACTTCACTCAACCCTAGTTCAATTCCTTTCATTTTCTTATGATAGTCTTCTTCTAATTCAACACTTTTCAACTTCAAAAGGGTAACACCACATGATCCACTCTCCATTGATGTGCTTTCTTGAAATTCAATGAAACTATTTTGATTTTCTTCTTTCCCTTTACAATCAGAGAAAAAGGTTTCCAGATTACCTGATATAATCTCTTTGAATTTCTTTCAGAAATGCTTCAGGCGCTCTCCAAAATCATTCTAGGCTTTTGTTCAAGCTCTTCAAAAGCATGATTCATGATTTAACCAAAAAAACTTGCAAACTTCATCTTATACATCATCAAACTTACCCTAGAACACATTAAATGTGGTAGACACCAAAAATCTGTTAAAAAAAAGTTTTTTTTATCACAAAAAGCCCTTATTCAATCCAAAAATCTTCATATCAAGATATTTTCCTTTGGTTCCTTTCCAAAAGCTCTAAATAGTCATTCTTCACACTTCAACCACGTGCCATCCTTTGACACGCCATTCTTCCAAGGGGTTTTTATAATCTTCTGATAATAGTCCCCCTAAGACAATGCTAGGTCTAAATTTTGAATAAGTCATCTATAACAGATGAGGGCACAAACACATCAGAAGTCTCAGGTTTTTCTTCTTATTCTTTCTTCTTCCATACCTTATTCTTCTCTTGCTTCATCTCTTCTTTTTCAATCTTCTTTACTCGTTCACTCTTCACTTTTGGAGCAGACTTCATTCCTTTCTTATTCTTACAAACTTTGGATACATGTCCAGGTTTGTTGTAGTTATAGCAAACCACACTTTTCTAATTAATCTATCCTCCATTATTCCTCAATCTACGCTGATTTACCATGTATCCAAATTTATTACAGGTATACCAGTAGCCATTAAAGAATTGATTCATTTTTCCTTCATTAAACCTGTTCATCATTACCCAATTGATCATTCTCACTTGAGATCTTCATTTTGTAGCCTTATGTCCAATCTTCCACATTCAAAACATTTTCTGGAAAGGAAACCAGAAAATTGGTTCATCCTTCTCCTATTTTTAGTTGCTCTATGGCCATATTTATTATAAGAAAAAGAAACACCATTAAAAGACAGGTACCTCTGTGCATTAGGCTTTCTCATAGGTAGTCTTCTTGCAAAATTCCTTCTTTGCTTCCTCTTGCCTTGATTCTTCTTCACATCTTTAGAACTTTCACTAGTATCAACTCCTAAGCCACCTTTTTCTTTACATGATTTTTATCATGCAAGTAGTTCTTCAAGTTTACCGAAGCTAGATCTAAAATTATTTTCACAAAGTTTATCCTTCTCTAGTTCCACTCTTCAGTTTACTATCTCTTGCTCGAGTCTATAACATTCATCATACTTGTTCTGCACTATTGTATTCAAACATTCTTCAATCCTTTTCTTCTCTTCTACTGTCACTTTCAATCCAATTATCTCTTGTTTTAGCTATTCGCTTACTTCTCTTTGTCTTTCCTTAAATTTCTTCAATTGTTCCTTTAGTTTCTGAACACATTCATTTACTTCATCAAGATTCTCTTTCAAATCTCTATTTTCTCTTTCCGCTTTATCAATATATTCAATAGTAGTCTAGAGCTCTCATTTATCATTCATTCAACTAGCTTTCAGGATCCTCATCAAGCAGTTAAGCTCTTCATCAAGGAACCAAATGCTCTGATACCAATTTTTAAATAGGTGCAAGATAACTAAGAGGGGGTGAATCAATTTCACACAAATTCAAACTTAAAACTTTATCACTTATCAATTCTTCAAGTTCCACATTATTCTATTATTATTTATGTGAGCATGAAATAAAAATAACAGAAAGTAAATCAACACAATGAAAACCATATTTTTATGTGGAAAACCAAATAAGGGAAAAACCATGGTGAGGGTTAACTCACACTATATAGTATTTTAAAAAGAGGCTCACTACCAAAAGGACTCACCGTCCAAGTACAAAGGCTCACTTCCTACAAAAGGGTCTCACTATTAAACTTGGAGGCTCACTACCTACACAAGATTATACGAAACATAATAAGGCTTCACAACCCAAAATGAACTGGAAAGATGCACCTATCATGTGTTGATACAATTCTGATGATGCTTAGTATTTAGACATTACACCCTTCATTCTTCACTCATCAATTTTTTCCTTTCTGATCACACATTCACATTTATTACTCACTCTCACTATTTCTTCTCTCTTTACTGTTGTCTACTCCCACTCTATACACCTCAAAAATTTCTTGTCATATATATATATCCAATCTTCATCGCAAGCATAAATTAGGTCGACCTAATTAGATGCAATTCATTTATAAAAGATATCAACTGTTAGCTCCAATAGATCATAAAATATTTTCAAAATGCAATTTAACCATTAGCACGTTACATTATGTCAGCTCAGACCAAGAAATAGATCACATAAGTTTTCATATCATATCAAAATTAACTTAACAAGTCGGCCAAGAATAGTCTTCAATACAACTAGAATAATTTCACTTCATCGTATGAGCACCAGAACACAAAATAACCTATTCATGCATGCCTTTAACATCCATAAGTGATTTCCCAAAACTACAATCAGAAATTGTCAACTCTGGAGAAATGCGAACTAGAATACTAAAGAGGCACCAAAAATACTGAATCAACCACTAGAGAAGATAAGTGAGTTATAAGCACTAGTTTAAGAGTACCAGACCAAGCTACCAACATGGTGACATCAATGAAAACATATAGATAACCTACTCATTCTTCTAACAATTTGTATTGTTTAAATTCCTATGGTGTCATGTCAATAATTGGGACCCATCGATTGGGTGGCATCCCTGTTGGGTGACTGGATGACACATCATCATCCCAAGTGGGCATAGGTGTCCCACTTTGGAATCTATGACATATTCCATATATTCTATGATGAATCATAAGGCATATTTGAATGCATGAGTGAAATTTGGCACCCAAGTTGGGTTATGATAGGATGTAAGAGAATCAACTATTTTTAGTTAGTTATGATAGATTCTCTTATAGTTGTAAGTGTTTTCAACTATGACAGATTCTATGAAAGCTATAAGATGTGTAAGGAATCTATCATAAGCTATTTTTATCATATTCTAGCTACCCAAGCTTGGAAGAAGACTATTTTCATGTTTGAAAAGTGTATGGGGTGTAAGGGAATGTTGTACGAGTGTCCAAATGCATGTCTAAGGTGTTGATTATTGTTCCTTCTGTATTTGGATGTACCTCACCTTCTAGATGCTTCCTTGGTCATGTATTGTAACTCCTATTTGAAGTAATACAATGGTAATTTGCTTTTGGAGGGTGGGTTTTTTTTACCTAAAAAGGTTTCCCCACATACATCTATTGTTGTTGCATTTGTGTACTTGTCCTATTATTCATTCTCCATGTGTGTCTCACATTATAAATGTTAAAGGTGTTAAAATGATTTTTTATAACTCTCTCCTAATTAGATTAGTGTAGTAAGTTGTTTCTGCTCACTTGGCTTCCTTTCAAGATTGAATTACAATGAATGACCTAGATTTAATACAGCTTAGGGTTTACACAATATCCAATACAAGTACCATATTTCCTAATACAAAAGATGACAATGTCTTTTAGCACATTTATGTTAATAAATATCAAAAGGGTTCCCAATACAAACTTCAAGGCATCTATTTTGTCTTTTAGTTTATTTTGTTCTATAGCCTATTTCATCCTTTAGTTGGAATTATAAATATTTATCTACTATCATAGTATTCCCAGTCTCCTTTTGTGCAATGGCATATTGGAAAAACTTCTTTAACATTTTTGTAAGCATGGAATTGTCCGGGAAGTTAGATTTGCTAATCTTGAAAGCCACTAGTTTGAACTCATCCATCAATTCATCATGTTACCCCACACAGTAGCTTCTCCTCTTGATCACTCTATTGACATGAGTGAAGACAAGACCTACAAAATCCAAGAAACTCCCTCAAAAATTATTGATGATCACCTCTTGCATCTTTTTTCAAAATGCCCACTTAATAGGCTCACAATCCAACTTTTGGGTGGATATCTCTGCTCCTATTAGCCATTCCAAAACATAATCACATTCAAATAGATATTCGATAACTGTTGAGTTAACAATTTTTAGATTTGGTAATACCCTCTCAAGAACCTCTCTTCAAAAATCAAAGACGTATAACCATGCTTCTAGTAAATCTGTTGGTCCTTGGGAATACCCAAGTCCTACTTGAATACCTCCATTGATAATTTCTAAATCTAGTGTAGCTTTGGGCATTCATAGCATACATGCCAGGGAAATCTTTGCATTCCTCTATTTCCTTCTCATATCATTCTTCAAAACAAGGAAATTATTAGGAATTTCAACCAAATAATGGGTTGCCTTGCTACCAATATCTGTGACCTTCTTGAGCTAGTTTGAAGTGGAATTGTTCCATGTTCTCATTTTTTCCATTTTGTTGATTTCTTATTTTTGATAATATATGGTAGGTGTTGATGATTCCATTGGAACCTCCTCTCCAAATGTAACCCACTATTGTATGAAGGACATCAATTCTGCCACATTTAGTACTGGAGCCTTGTTTTTCAATTGTTTCTCACACTATTGGCCTCCTCTAATGGTTTAATAACTAAGACCTTAGATTTGTGACTTAGAGATTAGACATCTGCACTAAATAGCTATCTTACTCATCATGAAGGTGCATTTTATTTTCAACCCAGGGATGTAAACTTGAAATGGGTAGCACTGTATGTGCACTAGGCATCTACTACAATCATCCATAAAATAAGAAATAAACAATACTGGAAATGAAATGTTGGAAAGAAATCAACTTAAGCACTAAGCATACATCAACAACTACACTAAACATAAACAACTATACTATAAATGAAAGATAGAAATGGAAGTCTCAGCAAATAGACAAGAAACTACTCTATCTACCTTGGCTACAAGAATAGTCACATAACAAAATTTCAATGGTTGTAGGAACAAACAGTTGTTGAAATTGAAACTAATTACTAAACAAAAAAGAACTTTTAAACTAAATAGGTGGAATTCTCACCAAGTGGTCCCCCTTGAGTGAGTCTCCCTTGAGCTAACTAAAATGCAACAACTCAAAATATCATATTATTTCTTGCTAACATGATTACAACATCTCAACAATATGACTATATTACTAAAATTGGAAAATGCATGTACAATCTCAGAACATCCAACCTTATGAAAAGGGGCATCTGCTCATTATTTATAGAGAGAAAAACTACTAATCAACCCTAACTACCTAGGTAGTTGAATCCATCAAAATAGGAGGATGACACTTATTGAAAGCATAGAAAAATATGGAGGAAGTTATGTATGCGCCAAATTTTGTCAAACTAGACTTGCCTAATGAGAATATAGCACAACACACTCCCTATATTTTTTCAAAAAACAAATATGACCATTAAAAGGTAGTTACAATATTTTATTCAAATTAGGAATTTCCCTCCATTGGAAATTTTCCTCCTTTGACCTCTTAATGATCATCTTCTTAACTTTCTTGGCAACCAACCAGCTGGTAGGATTTCCTTCCACTTGGAAAGCTTCATTGACATCAACATCTTAATGTAAACCTACATAATGACATTAGAACACACAAGCAATTCCATATCTATAATTACCTTAAAGTAACATCCATTCAACCACATGTAAAATTAACAAAGATAATTCACATAGCATGTTAATGTAATTAAAAGTCACAAGGTTAAACTTATACCCAAGGTTTATGGTTTTCAGGAAATAACAAGGAAAATTATGTCAACAACCAAGTGCCAAAGTCTATGGTAACAATAGAAAATATATAATAATCACTATTAGAATTGAGCCATTAATTGGACTCATCATTCCCCCCCAACCTAGTGTTTTGTTGGTCTTCCAACAAAGGGAGCACTATTCTTTTTCCCAGTCAATGCTCTTAAGACACCAACTGCCAAATGTCTCACATCGGTCTCTGCAGTGTCTGAATTGAGATCCCAGTAGAATCCTTACTTTTTCTCCAATCTGTTCCATCTTTCCCTTTTTGTAGCTACATCATACCAATAAAACTTGCAATCTAGCACAGGCCACAATAGAGTAGGTGGCTGAAATGTTAATGAAAGCCAATTCTACTCCCTCATCCTTCCAATTTGTATGTATTTGTCAACTCATTTGCATGCTGCAAGATAATTTTGCAAAGAGTGGGGTTTAGCTTGTTTCAATTCATCTAGCAAACTATTCCACCTCTATGATAAGTAGCCCATTACTGGTTTCCCTATAGTTTCAGCTACCTTCTCATATTCCTTGTAGGCCTCTTCGCTCACAAGCATGATCCTCTTCTTGTAGCTTGGACGATAAAGAATCATTTTCCATGTTTGGTAAATGTTTGTAGGGTTACTAGATTTAGCCTTGAGAGGCAAGGGAGTATGAAATTTTATTTCCCTATAAGTCCTAAACTGTTGCCCCCAATAATTTAATTCTGAATCATTAGTAAGGGATTCCAATCATGATCATTAGTCACAACATAATATGTAGGTATAGTTCACACAACATATTTTTAACTTCAGGTAAGGAAAATTGGTAGGTTTGGAAAATTCATGTGTCAATAGAAGGGCTCAAATGTAAAATAATCCTTGACAGTTTAAAGGAAATATTTTTCTCCTACAAATGCAGGGCATACACTCATGGAGGAGTTCTGCATTCTAGCATTCGAGGTACTAAAGCTACCACATTATCCACCTTTTCCTTCAAGGAAACAATTTTTACATTCTTTTCTTCAATTTCAGTATTTTTCTTTTTAATCTTATCATGTAGCTTACATTTTTCCTTTTTTCATTCCTCCTCTTTTCTTTGCACCTCACTCCATAGGTCCAGAGCTACAATATTCTATGAAAAAGAAGGGGTTTTATGTATTCCTACCAAAATCTTCCTTTGCATCGGTTCTTGTTGTTCAAATAACACCACTTGCAGTGATTTTGGCTATTTATCCTACTCAGGTTGCAGGGGTTCTTGATTCTCATCTTGCTCTTGGTTCTCAACCTATTTTGTAATAGCAACAAGCTCTGCTAACCTTATATTTTATTGTTCTTCAAAAATATATTTTTCTTCATTTACCTTCCCCATTGGAGCTTCTATCATTTCCCTAGATTCTTTTCTAAACCTAGGGATTATCTTTGGAGGTATATCAATGGCTGGCCCAACTAGATTTGATTTCTTAGGAAGTATTTTATGTTTTTCTTTGGCTGTAGGAGAAACAATGTCATCATCCTTCTATTTTCTAGGGCTTGGTATTGCTCTTTATGCCATTTTCTTCTTGGCCTTTCCCTTACTTATCTTTGCCTCTCTCATTTGTGTCTCCTCTCTCCTAAGGGCATCCCTAGTTTGAATTGGGGTTTTGGGAAGAGCATTAACATCAAGATTTAAGGATGAAATTTCTACATCTGAATATTTTGACTCAGAAGAACCAATTTCTATAGCTTGTTCAGTTGCAGGAAGATTTATGTTAGGGTTTGCACTGAAGGTTGAAGCTCCAAGAGTGGTTTCAACAACCCTGTCTCCCATACTAACCCTATGAGGTTGAGGCTGACCTCTAGGATGCACTTTTTTGGTCGACTCTGATCAATGTTTACAAATTCCTCCCATGTCATACTAGACATCTCTTGCAAAGATTTCTCTACTAACAATCTTATCAAACAATGGTGAGAGACAAAATTATCCCTAGACCTTTTGTGTTTCAGCCGCCATGATTGCAAGGAGGTGATACATCACATTAGGCATGCTCATTCTTTTTCCATGTCTCATATGGTTCAAGAGGTTAAAATGCACAAAGTGGAGGCATGACTTGAAGCCCTCACAAGTAATATACTTGAAAATGTGGACATCTAATTGTTTCTATGGCTCTGGCAGAGAAGTTCTCTTCATACCTTACTTATCTACAACCAATGGAGGGTCACTGGGTTTAGTAAATTCAGCCCTATCTAACCTTGTATCTCTAGTAGCAGGGTATGGCTCTCCATCAACAGGTAAACCCATTACCTTTTCAATTCTCTCATTATTAGTGATCACCTCTAACCCTTTTACCATTGCCTTCCCCTTAGAGAATGTTTGTGCAAATTCTAGCGTAATGTCCATTGTAGCTATCAAGTTTCAAGAAATAATCTAGCCATCCACAATACCTAAACTCAACCAGAGAAAGTGCATCCTGTATTACCACATCATGAACCATGGGTTCATTCCTAATTAGTTGGCCTCCCATTATTTCAGCTACCCACAATCAAACAAGCACATTTGCAAAATTCCCTTTCCTACAATATTTCTTTGAAAACCAAATTTCTTCTTCCTGCAACTCTTCTGAAGTCCTAATGCCAATGTCCTATGCAATTTACCTTTTTGGTGACTTAATATTATGAATAAGGCAATAAGGAATCATAAATGAAGGGTATCACCAAGAAAAATGGTGATGGTTCAATGTCCTTTCACACATGCAAGCTGTCATTTCAACATTTCATTC
Organism: Sequoia sempervirens; assembly: GCA_007258455.2. NCBI lineage: Eukaryota > Viridiplantae > Streptophyta > Pinopsida > Cupressales > Cupressaceae > Sequoia > Sequoia sempervirens. Next base: position 562,195,828 of record VDFB02193867.1, read on the forward strand.
ATATTGGCTTATTTCAAATTTGTTGGCATGGATGACACATGGAATTGTGAGTTGAAACTCCCCCCAACCTAAATTAGAGCATGTGTCTGCACAGGCTAGGTGGTAATTATGATCTGATAGGGCAAAGTACAATTTTATGCTATGTGAAATATCAACATTAATTTACAATAATTAAATAAATGTACTAAATATAATTAAGATATAACATATTGTCACACACTTACCTAAAATTTTGGAGTATCTTTTGCAAGGAATTTGGAGAAAATACCGATTACTTTTTAAAAGTATAGTTGAACAATTAATGCAGTGTTGATAGAATGAAATGATGGCAAAGTGAAGTGATGGTGGAGTTATGGAAGAGAGAGAAGAAGGAAATGGATGGGTGGATGAATTTATTGGTGAAGAAGCGGATTCCCACAAAAGTGGAAATATTTATTATGAAGTGATTGCATGTGTACCTAGATTAGTTAGGAGAGACACTAGATCCACTTCCTTTAGCTGTAGGAAGTTTAGAGGTTTGGTGTTGAATAAATTGTTGCATGAATTCTTCCTTGGAAGTTGGTTCATGATACAACCTTAAATGGTGGCCATTGACTAATATTTTGAATCTAACAGGGTCAATGGTTGTTAGTTGTATAGAACCATTGGGGAAGACTTCTACAACTTCATATGGTCCCAACCACCTAGATGTCACAATAGTGGTTTACAATTTCTGGGAGGAACTGATTTTTGCTGAAATCGCATATTTTTAGAAAATATAATGATTTAAGCCTTGAAAAGTTTCATTTAAAGAATTCCAATTGAAGAGGGTTTGATCAAAATACTTTAAATCAAACTCCATTAGATAGAACCCCACTAGTTTTAAACCATACCTATAATAAAGTCTCCTTTACACCTATCAAAATGCTGATAAAAAACCACTTTTGATTTACCTTTATGGGGATCAAATGAATTAATTTAAAATTTATTTTTTGCAAGTATGTAGAACTTATTATAATCTTCCCCAAAAGTATAATTTTAAATAAATTTAATTTGATTATTATATTTATTTTTTATTTCTCGTGAGTGTAGGTTTTTCACAGAAAATCAAGCTCTCAGTTCTTCACATGTGGAAAAATAGCAGATTATTAAAAAAAAATTAAAAATATTAGTGCACCAAATATTGAAATCCTTGATCCAACAAAGAAAAAAATTTGAATTTCGATACATACAAAAAAATTTACGTGTTATACGGTCACACTATGTATGAATTATAATTGGTTTGAATTCAAAACTTGATTAAAGAGAAAATATTCAATAAAAAACTATTGAACTAAGTGGAAGCACTAGATATCAGAGTTGCAAATGTAAATTCAAAAGAATTAGAATTTTATCCTTCATGAAAAAAATTTATACGTTATACGGTGATCGTCACTTTTTAAAAATATTATTTTATGAAAAAAACTAGTTTTTGAGAGAGATCGAAAAAGAAGTGCAATCTGATTCCAAAAATTTTGAAAAAAATATATTTAGAATCTATAGACAAGATGTCACGAAACTCTAGTTTGCATAATCTTCAAATTCCTCACGGTTTAACTGCTATATGTGCCCGAAAGTAAAGATTTAGTTAAAAAAATATATTTCAGTGTCCAGTTTGGCCAAAAATTGTAAACCACTATTGTGGGATCACACAACTTTCTTGCATTATTTTGATATCTAGAATCATAAAGGAGTGCCCAATCACCTAGTTGGAATTGCTTTTTCTTTATGTATTTTTCATGCTATTTGGCCCTCTAATTTTGCAGTATCTTAGTATGATGAAGGGCTGACTTTCTCATCTCATCCAAAGAATTCAGCTGCATGATTTTGTCCTTTTGTGCCTCAGATATGTCTATCCCAAGATCTAGTGCAATCCTAAGAGTTTTATGCTCAAACTCAATAGTCATCATAGTTGTCTTCCCATATAGTAATTCAAAAGGAGTGAAACCCATGGTTGTCTTCTAGGTGGTCTTATAAGCCCAAATTGTTTCGAGCAACCTATTTTCCTAGTCTTTCCTATGAATAACCACTATTTTGGTGAAAATTGCCTCAATTTCCCTATTGGTCACCTCAGACTGGTCATTGGCTTGAGGGTGATAAGGGGTAGATTTCTCATGCCTCACATTATATTCATTGACTAATGCTATGACAAGGGTTGATGTAAATTGAACCCCTTGATCTGTCACTATCTCCCTTGGAACTCCATAATGAGTGAAGATTTCCTCATAGAGGAATTCTGCAACCTTATTTTCTCTGGCATGCTTCATAGCTTTAACCTCAACCCACTTGGTTGCACAATTAGTGCAAACCAAGATGTAGGATTTTCCATTTGATGGAGGATCAATGGGACCTACAAAATCAAGTCCCCATTTATCAAATGAAGTGATGACTACCAGGGGATAAAGAGGCATCTCATCAGATTTAGCCGGCTAGCCCATCCTCTAACATCTATCACACTTCCTAGTATATTTTCCTTCATCCTTATGAAGTGTGGACTAGTAGCAACCTGTATTAAGAATTTTCATTGATGTCCTCTTGGCTGCAAAATGGCCTCCACAGGGTTCATTGTGACATGCATGTAGTATATCATATGCTTCATCTTCCCTTACACATCTCCTCATGACATGATCTAGTCGGGTATGTACAAGATCATCATGGAAAAAATAGGCCCTTAAGTGGCGAAAAATTCAAAAAAATTAGAGTTAGACAACTTGACGTAAAAATTTCAATAAGTTATTTATATTATTTCAAAAATTTGCAAGAATAGAATCTATAGTTGTATGTGCATAAAATTGGTCATGTCTAATTAATCCTGGCATTTAATTAAATATTTATTATTTAATTAATTTCTCTAATGTCTTCTACATGTAATTAAATTTAATTAATTTAATTATATTGTTCATTCAGTTTATTCTCCCACCATAATTGAATAAATTTATTTTATTTAATTATTTCACATGTCTACTTGATTAATTAAATAAATACATTTTATTTATTTAAATTAATTATCATCTTTTGAATTTAATTAAATATTTTTAATTAAATTTAAATATTTATTTTCTTCTAATTAATTAAATATTTTATTTAATTAAAGATCTTCTACTTTCTTCAAATCATAATTAAATATTTCATTTAATTATGAAATCTTCTGATTTCCACAAAATCTTAATTAAATATTTATTTAATAAAAAATATCTACATGCACCCCTAAATAAATAATTGAATTTGATAATTCCTTATTTATCTTCTCAATATATTTCCATTATCTTCTAAAAAAGATGATTTTTTATCATCTCATCTCATCTCTTCTATGAAAATGGAAAAATCCTGCTTTATTCGTTTTCTTCTATTTTTCTCTCCAGTTTCATCCATCTTCGACCATTCGATCTGTCAGGAATTATCACAACCATTGATCAAATTAGCCAATCAAAATCCTCAAAAAACTCTATAAATACATGTACAAATCCAAGCATTGGTTACACACACACATACACTTACGCACTTGCATCTTTAGCATTCGATCAATAATCATATCTTGGCAATAATCTTATCATAGCATAGTATAATCATGCATCTTAGTATAGTATGAACTTTAGTTTAAATCTCATTCTATAGTAGTCCATTTCATTGAGCTTGGCATACTAAATTTGAGAGAAACTTGAACCAATGAAACACTGGAGATAGGGAGCAATAAAATGACTTTGAAGAAGCTGCACTAAAGAGTTTGTTTATTTTTATTGAATGTGTTTTGAATTCAATATGACAGACATATTTTCATACACACATAAAATGACACCCATTGTGGGGCCTATGCCCGAATTTTGACATTTTCTTGTAGAGCATTTTGACAGGTTTCTGCATTCTGGAGTTCAGCTTTTGGCATTTTAGCACATTCGATACTTTCTGTAGCGCATCTGAGAATTTAATACTTCTGTTTTGCAAGTATTTTAGCACATCTGGGGTCTATTTCAGTGTTTTTGAGAGTTAATTTACCGCATCCAAGAGATAAACTAGTGCATATAGTCTCATTACATCTAGAGTTAAATCTGCATTTAATTAAAGTAGCGCATTTAAGAGTTAAGTTAGCACATTTAAGAGTTAAATTAGCACATTTAAGGTACATTTTAGAGCATTAATTGTTGTGTCATTTAGACATTTAAATCTTCATTTAATTAAAGTAGCGCATTTAGGAATGGTTTTAGCGAATTTAGGATTTTCTGTAGCGCATTGAGGGTCTGTTTCTGTACATCTAAAGTCTATTTTTGTGCATATACTGTTTGTTTCTATGCATCTAGAATCTATTTCTACACATATACTATTTGTTTATGCGCATTTGGGTTGTAACACAAAAATAGGATTCTGAGTCTGACGCATTTTGCAGACAGGATCTTTTCTGGTTTAAAATGAATCAATCTAAGATAGTCACCACACTTTGATCATGCAGTTAAAATGAACCCCATGTTAGTTGTGAAGCAATATCTTCACTTAGCTTAAATCATTGTGATTTGGTGCATTAAAATGAATCTTTTTACTCTGCTTGATTGTGCTTGAAAGCGGTAGGTGACTATGCTCTCACCCTATGCAAACTAGGTGATCAGAAAGCCAGACCCACTTTATCCCTATGTAACCCTGATGCAATAACTGAAGTATCCTCTCCCCTTGCACAGTAATGCGATCCTAGGTGTAAGAGAAATGATTATTGCCTCTAGAAATTGGGCTTTCCTGGGGATTTCATCACCCCAGCATGACTCAAACTGATAATGGAGCTAAAGCCAAGCTACCCCTAACCGGTATACAAATGTAAATCTTAAGGGAAAACCTAAGATTACGAGTGCAGATGTGTCATACGAACCAAGTTGTACTCCCCAAAACCCTGTTGAGCTTAACCTCTTCAGGCTGGAGTGCCTCCTAAACGGAGCTTAATCTTGTGCCCCATGTATGGCCACTCGAACAGGGGTCCTAAATTAAACACCATTGTTTAGTAAACCAAAAAGTTTCTATTTGCTAGCGCAACACCGGTCGGTGTGAAGGCATCCACACCTTCATAGTTTGTAGTAGAGGTGATCAATCTGCCATGGGAGTTTCATGGGGGTTGGAATCTTGGTTGGCCTGAGAAGAGAGTGCACTATAAGGGGGAGCCCATGCATCCAAGCTTTTGAATTCACACGCTACCGATATGTGGCTAGGGAAACCCGTGTGGAATCTAGCGGATATTGTCCTAGCTTTACCATAGGATGTGCTTTCTTTATCTGTGTTTGGTTACATTCCATTGAATTAAAAGTGTTTTCTATGTTTTCATTCAAATTAATTCAGATAAAAGATCATCTGAAATGAACATGAAAAACAACAACTAAAATCATTCAAAAACTATTCGCATCTTTGGTCCAGTAACATTATGATATTTCTCCCATGCTTAGAGAGTAGAAATCAACAAAATTTGTCAAGAAATCAGTTTCCAATAGGATCAAGAAACCCAAGAAACATTTAGGGTACGAGAAAACATTCAAAGAAGGAAATTTTTGTACAAAATTCGACACGTCTTGCTTCATTACCGCAGATTTCTTCATAGATACCAACACTTTGTTAGGGGATTCATTGATGAGTACACTGTAGAGCCTTTGGATTCTCAAGCTTATTATTAGAGATTAGCTCTATCTCAATGACATAATCTTAATCAACCTCTTGAGTTTGATAATATACCACAACCTTCCATTGAATATCCATCACATCCCAGTCAAATCCTTCAGTGATCTTAAAACCTTTCTTGGGAAACAAAGATCAAATCTTTAAGAGTGCACCTTTCAAAAAAAATTCTGATTATTGATTCAACTTCCCCAATAGGATTCTGACATCCTTCATCATTGGAAGCCACAATAAAAAAATTAGGAACATCTTTGATCATATCATAGGATTCACATTTTATTAGATGACGATATTATCATTGTTGCACTTATGAGAAATGTGATCTAAGGTTAGAAGAACTCTTCAAAATCATATGCCTATCTTTACAAGATCTCAATACAATAAATTGAAGGATGAAATCCAACAAGAAGGTCATACCCAAAACACTCAAGAAGAAGGTGAAAGCAGTAATCCTCTTTACAGTATAAGTTGTAATCCACTTTTCAACAACAACATGGATAACAATGAAGAAAATCCACTCCACCAATATAGAGACATGAGCAAAACCCATATAGATAGTGATGATGAACAAGATGAAGAATGTCTTAGAGAGGCTGAGCAAGATCCCAAATTTCACAAAGCCATAGAAAAGATATTGCAATGCAATAAAGAAAAATATTTCCTCTATCTAGCTGACCAAGGAGCTAAATTGCCTCATGACTTTGATACTGAGAATTTGAAGAGAAAACCTAAAGAAACACCCCTATTTAATCTTAGTGCTTTGACTCAACAAATTAATGCACATCAAGGATAAATTAAAGAGTTACAAGGGGGAACCACAACAAAGAAATATACTCTTGAGGACATTTGTCCTTATCCTTTTGATCGAAGTCTCAACATGATTCCATTTCCCAAACATTGTGAAATTCCACTTGATTTGATCATTATAATGGGAAATCAAATCCAATCGATCATGTTAGAGACTTATGAAACATGACTTTAGATTTCACTCATGAGGACACTTACTTGATGTGTTTGTTTCCTAGGAATCTTGGAGCTCAATCTATGGAATGGCTATCAAAAATCACACCTCTTGTCAAGAAATTTGAGGAATTAATCAATCTGTTTATAGTACAATATTCCTACAATATCCAACACCAAATCACTATGATATATCTCTGCAAATTTGCACAGAAACCTAGTGAACCTTTTATTACTTTTCTTCAGAGATGGAGAATAATGTTCACTAGATATCCACGTCCTATTCCTAAAAAGGAAAAGATGGTCACCTTCATTAACAGCTTGAATTCAAAAATGAGCTATCGTTTGAATTTACTTTGTCCTCCCTCTTTTGAGAAATTGATTGAAGATGCTATAACCATTGAAAGTTCTTTGGTCAAAAGAGGAATAATAAAACTTGACAAGGACAATCCTAGCTCATCCAATCATCACAACAATTAGGACAAGTCTAAATTTTGGACTCGCAACAAGAACGTGGTGAATGATGGTGTTGTTGATGCGAATCATGTCTCAACTAAGCCATTTGTTCTTAGTACTCCAATTGCTCCTCACAACAAAAACTATAACAATGTCAACTTGGTTACAAATCAAGGAAATAATCCTCCTCCTTTGAGGAACAATGTGAATAAACATTCTACTCCCAATCAAGGGATTGCCAACAATCAAGGTTACCGAGGAACCACTAACAATAACAACTCCTTAGGGAATACCTCGAATACAAATCCACAATGACTTTTATTCTTCTCTAGTAGAAGAACCTACACTCCACTGGGTCAATCTTTGGAATCTGCATTCAAAGAATTGATGGCTAAAAATGTCATTACCTTGCCACCTCAACGAAACTATGAACCCAATGTGAAGCCTCCATCATGGAATGAGGCATACTATTGTGACTATCATCAGTGTAAAGGTCATCGCACAAATAACTGTCAAGCCTTGAAGAATTCCATTCAAGACTTAATAAAAAATGGAACCATCATGATAGAAGGACATCAATAATCAAATAGAGACCACCGAGCATTTCACAACCCTTTTCCCAACTATCAAAAAGGTGAGTCTTCTGGAAAAAGTGTGAATCATATTGATGATTTGATAATCAATCATATCTACACTGACGATGAACAGGTCAATGTTATTAAAGTCAATGAAAAGCTAGAATATAGAGAAGTCAATGCAACAACAAGGGTGCAAGCTAAAGTTATCTTAAAGGCTGCCTCTTCAAAATCCACTGGGCCTCCACCTTAACATCAATATGACTTAGTCAAACAACTTCGGAAAAATCTTGCTCAGATTTCTCCAGCATATAAGGAAATTCTCAAAAAGGCCCTCATTGAAACAAATGTATCCACTAATTTGGATGTGGACCAATTTCAAGCCATGGTAGGACACTTGTATTCACCCACATGTCTCTCATTTTCTGAAAAAGATGACGTTTCCATGACTCATCCCCACAATTCATGATTATACTTAGAAGTGATGATCCAAAAGTTTCATGTCAAACACGTCCTAATAGATGGAGGGGCTGGTTTGAACATATGTACCATGAAGTTAGTTTAGGCTTTAGGATTTTTTGAGGACTCTATTGATCCTAGAAGAAATATTACTATTAAAGCCTATGATGATGATGAAAGAGCATCCAAGGGTTTAATCATGCTACCAATCAGAGTAGGACCTGTTATCAAAATACTTTCTGTCAAGTATTAGACCGTGATCTTGCATACAAAATCTTGTTGGGTCATCCTTGGATCCATGAAATGCAAGCTATCCCATCCACATATCATCAATGTCTTAAGTTTCCTCATGATGGACAAGAAATCACGATACTAGTTGATAATTCAAATATTCAAACTTGTGCCAATATCAAAGCTAGTCAAGATGCTTTGGTTCCTAACAATCGAGAAGCTCGTGCTAGTACTTCTCTCAAGATTGATACACAAATCAGTCAATTAACCAATAGTTTTGACAAGAAATTGAAATTCAAGGACCATGGAGTCAGGGAGTACTCTCTCTATCTTGCTAATTTACCTACATCACCTTGATCACATGGACAACCTTCTATCACACAACATCAAATATCAGTAGCATCAATATCAATGCAACCACCAATAGAGCCAAGCACAAAGTTTAATGGATGATTCATCAAAGAAAAATTCCCCATGGAAGATCCCGAGGATAGCGAAATTCTAAACCGGCTCTATAAAAATAAAGATGAAAGAGTTTTTAATGTCAAATTACTAATAGATAGATATGGAAAAGGGTATTCAATCATGCAGAAGATGGGCTATGATAAGGGTCCCAATCGAAAGAGAAAAGGAGTAGTTGAGCCTATTCACCTTCCAGGACTTGTTGTGAAAGAGAAAACCAGATTAGGCTATGATACTAGCTCAAAAGAAAGAACATCCAAACAACTGCATGACACTGTCTTCACATTGCAAAAAGGTTCAGATTCAAGAGAAGCATGTTTGGCAACAATTCAGAATTTTGTGGATAATAACTCTGACACAAACTTTGCTAAATTCTGGAGGACAAAAAGGTTGATGTAATACACAATTATACCCCAACTCTAATCAAAGGTGAAGGGTTAGGGTCCCAAACACGAGAATCTGAACCACAAAGTGACTATGATTCTAGTAATACTGAGTCAGATTTAAATGAACAAGACTATCATGAGAACAATATCATCATTGATCGACCTTATACCTTGGATCCTCTATACAACTTAGTTATTACCATAACCATAATCAATTTCATGCAACCTAATGACCCGCTATCCTTGATTCATCTTGATCTCATTGATTGGGACTCACCTAAACCTATCAATATACCTATGTTTCCAAGTGATGAATATATCATGAACTTCCTTTCTGTAGATGACACAAATGTTTGTTCTACTAGCGATTTTTGGCATATAGAATATTTAATCAGGAGAGTGTCAAGTCTCCTAGCTGCAAAAATAAAAATAAAAAGAAAGATCTAATGGTGAAAACCAGAATCTGGCAGTGTTAGATCAAACAAAAAATAAAATAAAGAGCGTATGGATGGTGAAAACCTTTTTAAGGCACCAGATGATGGGAATCTTGAAACAATCCCAGAGCACTACCATGGCCAATCACCTATTTTGATTGAGCCTACAAAAGCCGTCAATCTTGAAACTTTAGAAAAGCCAAAGATTTTACAGTTAGCTGCATCAATGACAGAGAAAGAAGTACCAGAGTTCATAGAATTTCTAAGAGAAAATCATGTCGACTTTGCTTGGTCTTATGCGGACATGCCAAGTCTTGATTTTGATCTTATCATGCATCACTTTTCTATCAAACCAGGAGTTAAAAATGTGAAACAAAAACTCAGAAAGATGCACCCCCATGTTGCATTATTGGTTAACAAAGAACTGAGAAAACTCCTTGATGTGGGCTTCATAAGATCAATCGACTATGCAAAATGTATCTCCAACATTGTTCTTTTATCCAAACCAGATAAAAGTATCAGAGTGTGCACAAGTTTCAGAGATCTTAATAAAGAATGTCCTAAGGATGACTTCACACTTCCAAACATCGATACTATAGTTGATCTCACAACTGGCCATGCCATGTATTCATTAAAGGATGGCTTTTTTGGTTACAACCAAATCAAGATTGCACCCAAAGACCAAGAGAAAACAACTTTCACATGTCCATGGGAAACTTATTGTTGGAACGTCATGCCTTTCGGTCTAAAGAATGTTGGGGCTACTTACCAAAGAGCCATGACTACAATCTTTCATGACATGATGCACACATTAATGGAAGATTGTGTAGATGACATATTGGAAAAGTCATACACTAGAGAAGGACATCTAGAAATATTGTCCAAAATATTTGCAAGATTGGAGAAATTCAAAGTTTTCCTCAATCCCAAGAAATGTGTTTTTGGGGTCACATTTGGAAAACTCTTAGGATACATAATATCAGGAAAAGGAATTGAAGTAGATCCTACCAAAGTACAAGAAATTATGGAAATGCCTCCATCAAGGAATATTAGTCAGTTGAGATCATTACAGGGATGACTTCAATCTATACGAAGGTTAATTGCACAACTAGCCAAAAAAAGTTTACCTTTCACACATCTACTACATAAGAATGTTCCTTTCAAGTGGGATGACAAGTGTGAAGTGGCTTTTCAACAAATCAAATAGTACTTAATGACTCCACCAGTTCTAGTACCACCAAATCCAAACAAACCATTGATCTTGTATATTTCCACAACAAAGACATCCTTGGGTGCATTGCTAGCTCAAGAAGACCATACAGGGAATGAACATGCAATTTATTACATCAGCATAACACTAACAAGTCATGAACTCAACTAAACTTCCATCGAGAAGGTTTGTCTAGCAGTAGTATTTGCTTCACACAAATTTTGGCATTACATGTTAACTCATACAATCAATATCATTTCAAAGATTGATCCACTCAAGTATCTGTTAAGCAAAGCATCATTGACATGAAGGTTAGAAAAATGGGTAATGATTCTGAGTGAGTTTGACATCCATTATGTTGATTGCAAGGCAATCAAAGGACAAGTTATCACCGATCAACTAGCTGAAGCACCACTACAAGCAGACCATCCCTTGCACATTGAATTTTTAGATGCTGATGTCTTTACTATAGAATCCAAACAACCATGGTCCTTATATTTCGATGGTTCTTTCACTCAACATGGATTGGGGTCAGGCATACTTTTCGTCACCCCCGCAAGTACACACCATTCCTCGATCATATAAGTTGATGTTTCCATGCACCAAAAACATAGAAAAATATGAAGCATTAATCACTGGACTTAAAATAGCATTGGAATGGAGGATTACAAAATTACAAGTGTATGGCAACTCATAGTTATTCATTAATCATATCAATGATGATTATCAGACCAAAGATGACAAATTTTTTCCATATAAAAAGATGGTTGACGATTTCAAGAAGTACTTTGTGGACATCAAATTCACACAAATTCCAAGGCTTGATAACAAAGTAGTCGATGCCATGGCTACGATTGCATCATTGTTACAACTCCAAGAAAATCAAGCTCGCTATGAATTTCTAGTGGAACAATCATTTACACCTGCCTGTGACACACCTGAAAGCCAAATCATTTTCTACTTTGTAGGATCTGATTCACCTTGGTATGGAAAGATTTGTGCCTACCTAAAGGATGACATTTTACCACCTACCTTATCTCATAACCAAAAATGTAATTTTATCCACCAAACTTCTCGCTATACTCTTATCACTGACACCCTTTATCGTCGTGGTCTTGATGGTACTCTACTTCGATGTCTTGAATGTGACGAATTTGACAAAGCTTTATAAGAAGTTCATGGTGGCATTCGTGGTACTCATTCGAGTGGACTGACCTTATCCAAGAAATTGATTAGAATGGGTTACTACTGGCCTACAATAGAGAGAGAATCATTCACTTTTGTGAAAAAGTGCTCAAAATGCTAGATTCATGGGAATCTCATTCATGCTCTTGTACAGGAACTTCAACCGTTTATGCCAACCTGGCCATTCTCCCAATGGGGGTTAGATCTAGTAGGAAAGATTCATCCTTCATCATCAAATAGGCATAAGTTCATCATCACAACCATAGAGTACTTTACCAAGTGGATTGAGGCAGTACCTCTTACTAAAGTTACTGGCAAAAAAATATCATCGTTCATACTCAACTATATTATTTGTCGGTATGGCATTCCCAATGACCTTTCAAAAATTAGGATGTTGATGAACTTTGTGAGAAATTTCATATCCAACACAGATATTCAACACCTTACTATCCACAAGGGAATGGCCAAGCAGAGGCCTCAAATAAGACTATACTAAATTATTTAAAGAAGACTATGAATGATTCAGGGAAAGATTGACATGTTCAACTCAATCCTTCCTTATGGGCCTACAGAACTAGTGTCTGCATGCCAATACCTGAGCAACGTTGTATGCTCTTGTCTATGGAGAAGAAGCCATATTACCTTTAGAAGTTGAAATACCCTCACTCAGAGTATCACTAAAAGGTCTCACAACAAATGATGACTACAGAGTTTCTCGACTGCAAGAGCTAGAACTCTTAGATGAAAAGAGACAAAGAGCAGCTGACCATTTCAAAGCATACCAATAGATGATGTCTCACAGCTATAATCACAAAGTAAAGCCAAGTACCTTTTTAGGTGGGTGATTTGGTTTTGAAAGAAAATCCATGAAATCAGCAAGATAGAGAAAAGAAAGGAAAGTTTGAACCAAATTGGCTAGGTCCTTATGTGGTTATCGCAATCTATGGCTCAGGAGCCTACAAGTTATCAACGCTAGAAGGGGACCTGTTTGAAGAAGCCATCAACAACATGCACCTAAAGAAATATTATGTTTAATCTAGCTATCATCATCCATAAATGTCCTGAAGAAATACAAAAAAAAATCAAAAAATGTCTTGAAGAATTTTTAAAAAAATCAAAAAATGTCCTGAAGAAATACAAAAAAAATCAGAAAATGTCCTGAAGAAATATAAAAGAATAAAAAAATGTCTTGAAGAAATACAAAAAAATTAAAAAGTCTTGAGGAAATACAAAAAAAAAATGTCTTGAAGAAATCCAAAAAAAATAGAAAATGTCCTAAAAAAAAAAATGCAATAAAAACAAATAGTGAAAATTTGGCAAACAAACACTATTTGTAGCTCTCCATCTATTAGTTCATGTTTTACACTTGGATTTTTAGCCTTCTTTTCATGCATCTTTCCATCATCTTAGGGCCATACCAACATCATGCTGCCATCATTTTCCTAGAGCTATAATGTCTTACCATGGCTAGATCATTGCACATATTCATTTTAGCAAGTTGTGTCAGTATAGGGGGCAAAACATTGACCATGCTAGGGGCCATCAACTTTCAGGTTTTACCGAAACAGCTAGACAATGACATTAACTCCAATCATGCGAAAAAGCAATCAAATCTTATGAACAATTATCCAATCATTGATCCATATCACAACATTTTTCAGCAAGTACCATATCCGGACTCATATCTAGATGATCTAAAATTTGAATAATGTTTCGAACAACAGTATTATATTTTGAACAATGGTTGTTTGATTTTTGATATCATCTCTCTAGAGCACACTTGATGATGTACTGAACTAGAGTGGCAAGGAAACATAATGATTTTTCTTTGTCTGTTGTCTTGAGGTTAACTATCAATCTGGTGCAAATATCTCGTGAGACATGATTTCCAAAGCGTATCATTGATGATAGTTCCACATTTGCATTAGAAAGTGGTTAATATTTGTTTTTTTATGCAAGAAATGCTCAAGTCATCTCTGTTCAATTATACCTTGAGGCTTGTGTTTACTTGCTATATCAAAAATCATGAAAGTTGTACTCGGATCATCATTGGTGCTAATTTACCCTCTGATGCTTGTACATACTTCCAACATTTTAAAAGGCTCTATGATGATTCAAGAAAGCTAACAAAAGGCTCAATAAGCAGTTGGTTTCATTTAGTATCATTTCATCTTGCTCATTGTACATATCTACATACTGGATTTACATCAGAGTTTTGAAAGGCTAACAAAAACATCAACGACTGTCATGTCTCTTTGGACTATTTTTGGAGGACATTCAGACATTTATTTCATATCACTTTAATTTTCATATTATCATTTCATATCATTTGAATTCCTCATCATTTCATATCACCTTCATTTTCATATTATCCATCATCTTCATATCATTAACATCTCACTTATCATTTTCATATTCATTTCATTTTGCACATTTGCATCCCATTTATCACTTCATTTCATTTCACTTATCACTTATCATTTCATTATCGTTCATTTCATTTCACTTCACTTATCACTTATCATTTCATTATCGCTCATTTCATTTCATTATCCTCTCATTTATCATTTCATTTCATTTTATAATTTCAATTCATCATCATTACAAATCATTACATTTCATCACATATCATTTATCATCTTATCATACATCTCATTATTATTAATCATTTCACTTCATATAATTATTCATATCATTTATCATTTGTTACATTACATTCATGTATCATATCTTTAATCATTCTATCATTTTTCATATCAATTCATATTACAAATTAATGATACAAATTCATAAACACAACATTCATTTTCCATCATATTATCATTATTTACTTGCATTTGAAAATCCAAAAACAAACATTCCATACATACATTTTCATATCATTTGCCAAACAACATTTTTGATAAAACATATCCAATATCCCATGGCATATTTTCATAATCACATCATAAGTCATCCACCTACATGACATCATTAGTACGTATCATCAATCATTTTTCCTCATCATCATAAACACATCGTATCAAATCATCCTACATATCATGTTAGTCATCAAATCATTCAAATGCATACCAAAATCCATAGCATATAGAAGTAAATGTATATCACATAATCATCCCATAAATGCACATCACGTCATCAAAAATCATCGTTGTTGCATATCATCGCTCCTCATAAATAATACAAATGTCCAATGTCCAATGAAACTGAAAAGTCCAAAGAGAGATACATGGGATATGATCAAAATCAATATACATGCTCCAAAAATGATATACATGTGGGAAATACATCTACATCACATCATAAACTAGTTGGTCAATGCCCCTGATGGAGTTGGTCTAGAAGAAGGTGGGCTGCCACTAGTACATGCGTCTAGATCCCATCGAGGCCCAGTAACCCCCATGCTCTATGTGGCTATCTGCAACCTACTCCTGGTCCTACTACGAGACCGTGCGAATGGCTCCCTATGCTCAGGAGGACACAACTCCTCATATCTGACATGGTAGTACTCTACCTCCCTCACCATCTCCATGCCCTCTGCAATAGCCTCTCACAAGGATGCACTATCTACAATGCCTATAAGCCTCTGAGCAACATCCTTAGCCTCCACTACCCTCCATCTTAATGCATCCCTCTTTGTACTCAACTGGGCTATCTGTGAGTCTAGGGAAGGATGAGATACCTGTGCCTATGTGTGTGCCTGTACCTATGACTGTACAAATTATTCCTGTAACTGCGCTATCAAACTCTACAACTGGGCCTGCAACATGTCCATCTATGTTTGTTATGAGGAGGAAGAAACCCTAATAATGGTCTGTAGTATGCCACCAGATCTAGGCCATACAATTTGAGCACTGACTAGGCTGTCTAATCTCTACCTCACTGCCCTCTCCTCCCCTCCACCATCTCCCCCATCATCCCCATCATCTAAGCTATCCTCATCTCTTCCTCCCTCCTCCTCCTCTCCTCCACCCACCGCCTCCTCTCTGCCAGCCACATCCTCTTGTCTCTCCACCCATGCCTGTTGTGCTACTACAATGGTCCTTGGCTCATCTAGGCATGTAAATCATGGCAATCGATGTGTGTGGAAAGAAACTAAGTAATCATCTGACATACCTGCATCTGTCACCTCTGGCCTGTATGCCCATCCCTCTAGTTGTAAGCTAGAGTACTTTGTATATGCCACCTAGTATGTAATACATCATCCCCATCCAAGATCATCCTTGCACCGCCCATAGTGAGCAACGCCCTGTGGCATCCCCTGTGTGTATCCATACTATCTCTGAACTCACAAGGCCAAAAATATCTCAATAATGTACAGGGTCCATCCTATCAGATATTGTGGCATACATAAAAAATGCATCTCCAAATGATCTGTGTCCCAAGGCTCGCAATCTGTATACGACCTCCATATAATTGAATCCACATTCACACGTCGCTAGTACTCCAACTTGCCCAGCTTGGGCTAGACAAGTGCACCTGAATATGCATATACATTCAACCTGCTTGGTGGCCTAGCCCTAGCACACTCTAGCCTCGTAATCACAATATGCTCTGAAGCCCAAATCTGGAGAGCATCACACCACTGGCCAAACTAGTCGATCCTCAACATACCACCTGATGTAGATTATGATACAAATGAGCCAAAATGCATCTCCCCCAAGCATACCTCCGCGGCTAAGTCACCATCCACTCTAGTATCCTAGCCCAACCAACTAAAAATCCCTTTGATCGATGGTCCAGTCCAAGGAAGCCTCCCATGAATGCACCCAACACAACAACTGAGGTTGGATATCTGTTGAAATCCCCCCACGACACCCAATATCTTACTATAGAAATATCACCGCATATCCTCCTTAGTGCCTTGGTCCCTAATATCTCCTTGTGGTCATAAATGACAAGTGAACCTACCAAAAGAATCCCTAGAATCCTGTACACATCCTCGAGTGTCACAGTCATCACACCCGTTGGTAAATGAAAGGTGTTATGATCGGAGTGCCACCTCTCTGCCAATGCAATCAACAATCCCCTATTGACTTGAATTCCTCATGGGATAGTCAACAAAGATCCCAATGTATAGTCAAGTATCCACTATATCTCTGCTGGAGTCATCTCTCCTACCCAATCCCAACATATCGGGAAACACTCTCTAATCTAGAGGTTGTTGAAAACCTCCTATTTTTTTGGTCATCACAAGGAAAATTAATCAGACTCATACCAATGACTCATATCATGTGCTATGTCTATCAATGCATCATATCAGTGACCCATCACAGTGCCCCATACCATGCAATCAATCATATCATGCAATCATTGTTCCATCTATCTATCTGAATATCAAATCAATCTACTTTATCATCATTTTACTATTTGTTTTTCTTTTTTTTAAGAAAGCAAATTTATCAACAATACAATCATTTTTTTCTATTTGTACTTCAGTCATGAATCCAAATATGGTTGAATCCCCTTATCTACTATTTGGTTTCTATCGTAGAAAGCAAATTTATCAAACATTTACTCTTTGTTTTTCATTCATGAGAAGCAAAGTTATTAGACAATCAGTCAATCAATCAATCAATCTACTCTTTGTTTTTCATTTCTGGGAAACAAAGTTATCAACTATCTACTCTTTGTTTTTTATCTGTGGAAGCAAAGTTATCAGTTAATCATTAAATTTCTATCATTTCTATCCATATCAGCATGATTGCAAGATAATTTATCTATCTATTGACCAAGGAAGCAATGTATACACCATCATTTTTCACACTTGCATTCTGCCAAAAATTTCCTCAATATGCTAATTTGTGCCCACGATGTGTTGAAACTCAAAAGCACTACAGTTTACCTCGAAAGTGCTAAAACTCATCATGCACGCTTTTGCACCCTAAAAGTGCTAAAGTTTTTTCTAGAAGCGCTAAAACCCAATATGCATTAAGATACCTCGCTTATGCGCTATTTCATCATCTAGACGTGCTAAAACCTGAAAAAATGCTACTTCATATCCTATATGCGCTAATCCACCTCTATTGCAACCAATCCCTAAATGCGCGACTTTGTGCCCTAGATGCGCTAAATTTTTCTAGCCAGACTTGACTCCTATAAGCGCTAATTTACATTTCGTATGCGCTAGAAAACCTAATTTTACCCTGCACCTATATGCGCTAAAGAACATCCTATATGCGCTATGGAAATTTTTGAATGCATTAAAACAGATAGGCGGATGCGCTACAACTTTATTTTTTGCCCTAAATTCATGCCAAAAAGCTTAGAAATTGATTAAAATCACAAAAAATTTGACTCATAAGGGGTTCAATTGACTCACCGGTGGTCCATATGTGGCTGGTCTTTGGTATCAGTGGACCCGCTCGAATCTATGCCTATGAAATGGAATTTGCATCTCGTCACGTCACTGTAAGAGCATAAAAATTGCTATAGTAATAGGGTGAAAATGACTTCCACTTTTACCCCTTTTACCTTATATGGGTCACTTTAGGTGGGTTTTTGGTGGCATTTACTTTATTTTTCCACCAGGGGCATCTTTTACATCACTTATCGGGAGCTAAATCACTGAATCACCATCAAACTTTCATCATCCAATCCAGTTTTTTATCACATTTTTCAAAACTCATATCATCATCCATGATTTACCTTCTGAGGGGGCATCATTAGCATCAGTATCAAAAACATATCAGGGGCAAAAAAATTATTTTCTTTGAAGCAATGCATTTCGCACATCACTTCAAAGAGGGGAAAAATGTATGTGCATAAAATTGGTCATGTCTAATTAATCCTGACATTTAATTAAATATTTATTATTTAATTATTTCACATGTCTACTTGATTAATTAAATAAATACATTTTATTTATTTAAATTAATTAGCATCTTTTGAATTTAATTAAATATTTTTAATTAAATTTAAATATTTCTTTTCTTCTAATTAAAACTTTCTTCTAATTAATTAAATATTTTATTTAACTAAATATCTTTTGCTTTCTTCAAATCATAATTAAATATTTCATTTAATTATGAAATCTTTTGATTTCCTCAAAATCTTAATTAAATATTTATTTAATTAAGAAAAATCTACATGCACCCCTAAATAAATAATTGAATTTGATAATTCCTTATTTATCTTCTCAATAACTTTCCATTATCTTCTAAAAAAGATGATTTTTTATCATCTCATCTTATCTCTTCCATGAAAATGGAAAAATCCTGCTTTATTTGTTTTCTTCTATTTTTCTCTCTAGTTTCATCCATCTTCAACCGTTTGATCTATCAGGAATTATCACAACCATTGATCAACTCAGCTAATCAAAATCCTTGAAAAACTCTATAAATACATGTGCGAATCCAAGCATTGGTTACACACACACGCGCCATTACACTTACATACTTGCATCTTTAGCATTCTATCAATAATCATATCTTGGCAATAATCTTATCATAGCATAGTATAATTGTGCATCTTAGTATAGTATGCATTTTAGTTTAAATCTCATTCTCTAGTAGTCCATTTCATTGAGCTTGGTATACTAAATCTAAGAGCAACTTGAACCAATGAAACACTGGAGATAGGGAGCAATAAAATGACTTTGAAGAAGCTGCATTAAAGATTTTGTTTATATTTCTTTAAGCTTCTTTGATATAAAGTTTTATTGAATGTGTTTTGAATTCATTACATGAAAGACATATTTTCATACACATAATAAAAAATTGAATGTAGTTTCTAAACTACTAGGTTTTTTTGTAAAAAATAAAATCTATTTGGAGAAAATTTGAAATTTCAATGCAGTAGTACTTAAATTTTAGGGAAAAAATAAGAAGTAGGTATTTGTCTGACCACCCTAACCACAATAAAATAATAATATTTTTGTATAAGATTTTAGATATAAGGACTCATATCTCGATGCGATACATTTTTTTTGTAACTTTTTACCAAGTAAATAATTAATTATGAATTTTTTATTATAACCTTTAAAAAATATAAAAAATCATATGTCTAACCACCATAACTTGGTTAAAACTCATGAAATTCAATTTTTTTTTTAATATTATAGTATGTGAAGCATATAATGTGACACATATTTTAGATTCAAAAAATGTGATACCGTTTGAAAGCTATAGATGTTTTTCAATCAGCCTATCAATCAGGACTTAGTCATAATTCAAATAGAAAATGAATAATAATAATTTATTAAATTCAAATTAAAACATAATTTATATTGGTGGAAAGTTAAGAATCTTCTTTAAAAACCCTTTTTCGTTTCAGCAATTTTGAGTAAAAAAAAGTCATCAGCCACATACCCATCATATCACCACTTTTCAGCCCATCATGATATTGCACATACCCAGTCCAGTGTAGAATAAACAACCTGCAATCCATGAGAAAGGAGAAATTTTCTCAATGAGCACCCTTCTCTCTTTTGGAGAGAAATGAGGAGCAACTCTCCCTGTAACCAGTTAATTGGCTATATTAGCATACTAAGGTGTGTGCAAACTGATGGAAAACAAATGTTCATCAGGGAAAGAGTCATCAATGAATTGAGTGTCCTCTAATGTAGTCAATCTAGAGAGAAAGTTTTCTACAACATTTTCCTTGCTTGGTTTTTCAATAATGGTGATGTCAAATTCCTGCATTAGCAACAACAATCTTGCTAGCCTTCTTGAAATCAAGGGCTTATTCATGAGGTATCTTATGGATGCATGGTCTGTGTGAACAAAGATCTGATATCTTATTATATAGTACTTGAACTTGTTAAGGGCATAGATGACTGCCAACATTTCCTTCTTTGTCACTGCATAATTAAATTCAACCCCTTATAGGTTTTTGTTGACAAAGTAGATTGATTTCTTAATTTCTGCTTCTTTCTATCCTAAGACAACTCCTATAGAATAATTAGATGCATATGTATGAATATGAAAAAGAAAGCTCCCAATTAGGGCCTTTGAGTATAGGAGCATGCGTTAAAGCTCCTTTCAAATCAGAGAATGCTTTGTCATAGTCCTCTGTCCACTAGAACTCAACATATTTGGTTAGGAGATTGTATAGTGGTGCTACCATTTTACTGAAATATTTGATGAAACACCTACAGTACCCTGCATGTCCCAAGAAACTTCTAAAATATATTTGCTTTGTAGGAATAGGAAAATTGGTAATCACTTCATTCTTGGTTGGGTCTACTTGAATTCCTTTTAGAGAGATGTAATGGCCAAAGACTACTCCTTCCTGCATCATCATGGAGCATTTCTCATTGTTCAAGGATAAATTATGGTCTTCACATCTCTATAAAACCTTCCTTATAGTTTCTAATGCTTCTACAAAATTAACACCATAGGTAGTAAAATCATCCATATAGATCTCCATACAATCATGTGATATATCTAAAAATATACTAATGACTACCCTTTGAAAAGTTGCAAGTGCATTACACAAACCAAATGAAAGTATTGAGTAGTCATAAGTCCCCCATAAACAAGTAAAGGTTGTCTTCTCTTGATCCTCAAGTGCAATCTGTATCCGATTGTAACCACTGAATCCATCTCTAGAGAAAAGAAAAATATTTCTTACCTACAAGTGAATCTAGTACTTGGTCTATGAAAGGAAGGGAAAAATTATCCTTTTTGGTGGAAAAGTTTAGTTCTTTGTAGTCAACAAAAACTCTCCATTTACCTCCCTTTTTTAGGCACAACCACCAATGGGGACACCCATTGGCTATCTGAGATAGGGTAAACAAATCTTGCATTCAATAATTTTTGTAATTCCCCTTTTACAATCTCCCTCAATGTAGGGTTGATTCTCCTTTGTGGCTACCTTACTAGTGTGCAATCACCTTTGATATATATCATGTGAGTACATAGCTTGATATCTAATCCTCTCATGTCATGGTATGGTAGTCTCATGCAAATGCATGTTGATGGGTCTTCAACAAGTTTGTAAGGGACAACTACTACTCTTGACTCAATTTGCTATTAATATATTCAAATGTTTCCCTTCTAACACTTGCAGTTGTGTGGTTAATTAAATCATAGTTGTTTCACTAATACTTGGCATGTTTAGTTCATGTGGTAACAATGTATAAAGCATATCAATTTTTGCAGGAAGAGCAAGTAGAAGTGACTTTACTGGACCTACAAAACTAGATTCATGAGTGGATGACTCTTCCTACACGTCACAGTGGTTTTGAATTATGTGGGACAGCACTTCATCTTGTTCCTAAAGTTGCATGAAAGGAATTCTACCTATCATCATGAGTTGTTCCACTGAACTAAATTCCTCTACCTTTTCTTCAACATGTGGCCATATGGAATTATCCATATCATGGGATGGTTGAGCAGAAAGGTAGAGAACAAGATTTTTGGAGCTTTTCCCATTAGAAATAGTCATGTCCCCTGACCGACATCCAATGTAAGCATCTGCAGTGGCTAACCACAACCTTCTTAGAATAATGGGGTACTCGCATACTATAACTTTGGGAGAAAGGATCATGAAATCTACTAGGCACTCCCAAGAGTCTAGAGTTACCACAAGCTCTTCTACTATACCATATGGTTTGACAATGGAACTATTAGCAAGCTGCAAGACAGTAGGAGTAGCTCTCATGTTTGCAACGTTTATTTGTTGCAGGATATCCTTAGTCATCACACTTATTGATGCTCCGAAGTCACTTAGATCATTCTTTATTTGGATTCCATTTATAACAACTACCACAAAACTACCTAGGTTAGTATACTTAGTAATAGTAACTTTCCCAAGCTTGATGTCTGCTAACTGTAGTGGGGTCTTTCTTTTTCCTCCCTGGCTTTTTGAGGCATACTTCCTTGATTACTTTTCCATATATAGGGACATCTTTTATGGCAATAAACAAAGGTATCTTAACACATATGTGTTTCAGCTAATTCAAAATTTTAAAGGTTATTTTCTCCTTCTCTTCCTTTTGTTTAACAAATTTTAACCTTTGAGAAAATGGTGGATCTTGATTCATTTGTTGAACTTGTTCAGGATTTTTAGGCACACTTGGCTAAATGGGTACATTCTAATGCTCTTCTTCTTCCATAGGAAGCTTAGTAATGATAGGAGTGGAAGGAGCTAGAAAAGTGGTTCTTGAACGTAAATGGATGTCACTCACACTCACAAAATATGCAAGGAATTGATTAGGATTTGTAGAGTAGACTAGTTGTTGCTATGGTTTGTTATTTGGGTTAGGTGTGGGCTAAGCTGGTAACTGAGTAGGTCTAGGTGTGCTTGAATTTGAGCTATTATGAGGAGGCATTATAATAGGTTTCTAAGGCTATGAAGGTGGTTTCATGTAACTAGTTGTCTAATTTGGCCATTTCTATCCTCCCCTCCATTGGGATGTCTACTGCCAGTTTCCTAGGGCTGGTTGCCAGTTCCCCTGAGATTTTTGCCACTAGGGTGGAGAGGTCTAGTGATTAGGCCAAGTGTTTGGAAGTTTATTCCAAGGTTGAGGTGGATATCCTCCATAGTTGGATGGGTATGGGAGTTGTCATTGATTACCAAATGCATAAGAATTAAAGTAAGGCCTGGCAAAAGATAATGGATTTGGTGGCATACCTTGTCTTGGGGCCCATGGTCTCCTTTGTGTAATGTAGTAGACTTGATCATCATCTCCCTGGATGGGATCAAACTTAGGTGGGATTTGTTTGTTGTCAATTTCAGCTACCATTTTGCATCTACAATACTTCTTCTTTTGTTTGTAATGAGGGCAATACTCTACCAACATTTCCTCTATCTCCTCATGTTTCTTCTTTTCTTGAAGTTTATCTAGTTGAGTGGCTAGATTTTTTATGATTTCTTTCTTGAAATCTATCAAAAAGTGACTAATATCCATCCTTGAAACTCCATTGGTGGATGATTTACCCATAAAGGATTGGTAATCTCTTCCTTTCTTTGAAGCTGCCTTGGAATAGTTCTGAAAAATCTTCTTAATATCTCCTCCCATCAATCAATGCAACTATCATTGATCCCTCTAAGGAAGAGAATATTTTGAGACTTTTCATTGAGTGTATGATGTGGAGATTTTTGTAGGGAAAACAAAAACCTTGAAATGTAGTCCTCCAAACTCTCATCTTCCTTCTGCTATGTCCTAATGATTTCATCTCCTCTCATATCCCTTCCCCTAAAATATTCTTTGTATTTCTCAATAATTTTTTTTTTCATATCATCCCAAGTCTCTACAATATTCCTACCTAAGGTCAAAAACCATCTCAATGCAGCCTCTTTCAAGGTGGTAGGAAACAACTTAAGCCTATGAGCATCAATGGTATAGTCATAGCTTCTACAGAGGATATCAAACTCAAATAGGAAAGTGTCATGGTTTTCTATGACAAGCCCATAGAACTTAGGAAGGAATAAATAAGGGGTATTTTTGAGGTTTTCAACTTCATTTTATGAGTGATAGGAAATGTAAAAGATGGTTGGTTGGGCATGTTTCTATTTGCATCAGCCATTCCTTCTTGATGGAGTTCTAAAGCAAGTGGATTTTCAATTAGGTTTTGGTCTTTAGAGGAAGTGTTAGAACTAGTCAAATTGGGAAATGCATCAACAAAAGGGTGTGCCTCTTCTTCTTCTTTGTATCTTGGAAGATTTTGAATCTCAACTAGCTAAAATGGATCAGGATCATTAGGAAGGAATCTCCCATAAGAATCTCTTTTCCTTCCTCTATGCACGCGATATCAACTCAATATCAACCAACTCACACAAATAATTGGTGAAAGAATAGTAGGTCATTACTTTCCTAATTGAAGGGTATACTAAGAAAAAACTTTAGAAATACTACAACAAGAAAAAAACTATCAATGACTTCAAATAACTTCTTAGTTTGACACCATCCCCAACAATGGCACCAAAAATGTTGGCCTCCTCTAATGGTTTAATAACTAAGCCATTAGAGCTATGACTTATAGATTGGACATCTACACTAAGTAGCTATCTTAATCATCATGAAGGTGCATTTCATTGTCAACCCAAGGATGTAAACTTGAAATGGGCCAGCATTGTATGTGCACTAGGACTCTACTGCAGTCATCTATAAAGTAAGAAAGAAACAATAATGGAAATGAAATGTTGGAAAGAAATCAACTTAAGCATTGAGCATACATAAATAACTACACTAAGCATAAAAAATTGGACTAGAAATGAAAGGTAGAAATGGAAATCTCAGAAAATAGAAAGGAAACTAGTTTGTTTGCCTTTGCTATAGGAACAATCACATAATAGAATTTTAGTGGCTGTAGGAATGAACAGTTGTTGAAACTGAAACTAGTTACTGAATAGAAAATAACTTTTAAACTAAATGTGTGGAGTTATCACCAAGTGGGGCCCCTTGAGTGAGTCTCCCTTAAGCTAACTCAAATGCAGCAACTCAGAATACCATATTATTTCTTGCAAACATGATTACAACATCTTAGCAATATGAATGTTTTACTAAAACTAGAAAATACAAGTACAATATTAGAACATCCAACCTTATGAAAAGGGGAATCTGACCATTATTTATAGAGATAAAAACTACTAATCAACCCTAACAACCTAGATAGTCAACTCCATCAAAATAGGAGGATGTCACTTATTGAAAGCATGGAAAAAGATGGAGGAAGTTATGTATGCACCAAATTTGGTTAGAGAAAAATTTTCCAATGAGAATCAAGCACAACACACTCCCTATATTTTCTCAACAAACAAATATGACCATTAAAAGGTAGTTACAATCTTTTATTCAAATTAGGAATTTCCTCCTTTGACCTCTTAATGATCATCTTCTTAACTTTCTTGGCAAACGACCAACTAGTAGGAGATCCTTCCACTTGGCAAGCTTCATTAACATCAACATCTTAATGTAAACCTAAATAAGGACATTATCATGCACAAAAAATTACATATCTATAAGAACCTTAAAGTAACATCCATTCAACCACATATAAATCACATAGCATGTTAATGTCATTAAAAGTAACAAGGATAAACTTATGCCCAAGGTTTATGGTCTTAGGGAAATAACAAAGATAATTTCAACAACCAAGTGCCAAATTATATGGTAACAACAAAAAATATATGATAATCCCTATCAAAATTGAGCCATTAATTGGACTCATCACCAGCCATGAAGGGATTTCTATTTATCAATCAAGGGATGTAGTGTTGAATTCATTTTTGGTATCCTCTTGATCCTTCAAAATCTCCTCCTCCCCATGCCTAGGAGTGTCTTCAATGTTCTTCTCTTTTCTCTTCTTCTTGAATTATTGTCTTTCCTTTGTTAGTCTCAAATTCTACTCTTCAAACAAATTCCATAGTTCTATGTTCAATTTTTTCTTCTCCTTGTGCTAGCTCCTTATTCCCATCATGCTTGACCTCAACTTCCTGAGTAGACTCAACATTCTTTTCATCAACACTCCTCTTTCCTCTATCTTTTTCTTCATTATCTTTCTCATTTTCCAAGTGCATTTCATCATCATCTTGGCACCCATCTTGGCCTGTTTCTTGAAGCATGTTATCCCTTTTGACATTTTCTTCCTACTCTTCTATTTTGATTTCTGGATCATGTTAATCTTTACCCTTTTTTATTTTTCTTTGTTCATCCCTTATGGCATCATCCTCCCTTTCCTTTGAATAGTGTTCCTCTAGACTTGATTCTTTGAAATAATGTTCCTTATTCTACCCATCGAATCAACCTAAATCCCCATCCTTGGGTGTTCATTTCACTTCCTCATCTGAAACCATTTCATCGAGATCAACAATCCTTAAGCCCTTGTCAACATGCTCAAAGTAATCATCATGATTTGAATCTGCAAGTTCTTCAATTGTATCAACTATCCCCTTAAGTTTCTCTTCACTTCTTTCCATTTCTTCACATATTTGCATAATATCCTCCATTTTTGGTGGCTTAGTGGGAGGTGGAGGGGTAGCTAATGGTGAAGCTAGTTAGGCCATGAAGAATTTGACTTGAGGAGTGAGTATAGTTTCCAAAAATTGACAAGGAATATTTTGTAAGTAAGCAACAAAATACTTAGGTAATGTGATAGGTGTCATCGTGAGGTAGAAAAGGGGTAATCAAACCCAAAACAACCTTAAGCAAGTGCCTTTGTTCATCAAAAAGTGGGTTTTCCCTCACAAACCCTCATTCTTGCTTGTAACCTTTCAAAAAGGAAAATTGGACATATATTTTGACTCAAACCTGATCTATAGAAAATGAGACCCATTTAAGATACCGATTTTTCCATTCTTACACATATTCGAAAAAATGGTAGGGTTGTTTTGTATAGAAGGCCTCAAAAAATGGTTGTCCTACTTCGAAGAGGGTTTTTTTGGGACTGTCTACACCCAAATTCAAGCAAACATTCATTAGTAACTTCATCAAAATGGAAAACTATGAAATATACTCTAAATTTTTTTAAGATACCCTCAAAAAAAGAATTTTTGCCAATTTTTAGAGATTTTTAATGGAGAGAAGAAAATAAATAAAATTTTCTTGTTCACTGGAAACCCTAGGGCAGATTCAGACCCGTTACAAAAAGTGTCAAAACTTTATGTAAACTTAATTAAATTTAACCAAACCAAAACCAAATGAAAGCTAACTCCATTATATTTCCAACCAAACCATGTTCAGGTCATATAAAGTTCATACAGATCCATACCACATGAAAGAACATGACTGTTACAGGAAAAATGCACAAACAATTTGCTCCAAATTGACTCCAATTTTCATTCCTATCTTTTCCAACCTTCCCAACCTTTGGATTCATATTTACAATATGTATTTATGATTTTCCAATCATTTTCGAATTAACAACCACCCACAACTAACTTCTTAATCAAAGTTGTAACCTTAATGCACTTTTGACAACTTTCACAATGACAACTTTTACAATTTTGACAATTTTTTTGACATCATTTGCATTATAACTCCAAAAAATTCTAAAATGGTCTAAATGACTCCAAATGATAATGAATGGTCCAAAATGACCTTATTTACATCATAAAACACATAAAAAGACAAAAACCCAAATTTGAGCATGGGGGCGCTCCTGCACCATACTCCCAAGGGAAAGAAAAACTCAAGTCCACTTGAGTGTAGGTTTTCTTTTTCTTCCTAGTCTTCCAATTCTTCTGCAACTTTTCCTTCATCTCTACAAATTTTTCTGGATCATTTTTCTTCTTCTTATACCATATCTTATGAAGCACCTTCTCAACTTCAAGGTACCAAAATTTGAGTTGTCGTTCATATTCCTTAGTAACACCATCTATGTCTTCATTTTCATCATTCAGACACAATATGTTAGCATATTCATCATCCATAAAATTAGAAAATGTGCAACCATTACCTCGGTTGTTTTGGAAACATCTTCATCCCCATAGTGTGCTACATTTGTATAACAATCTTCATTCACTATATGCACTTCTCCTCCTTCATTAGACTCTTTTCCACCTTCATTTTCATTTGTTGCACTTGTAAACACATACTCACACACATTGTTAGAAATAAAATATTGAGTCTCAAGGGACCCATTTTCTTCACATATTTCCTCTTCCTCAGATGGCTTTTTCTCTTCCATCATCAACAAAGACTTCCCAATGTCTCATTCTGCTATTCTCTCTTGCCTTCTCTTTTAAATGATCTTCTTGATAGGCCATTTAACCCTATTCCTTATTGGTAAACACTAACCTTGTTCTTGGTTTTCTCTCTCAAGCAACTGCTACATCTCAAGTTCCATTATTTTTTCCATTTCTTCCAAGGTGTTCCTCAAGTCCATTATCTCTTGTTGCACTTTTATCTGTTCTTCCTTCTCACTTTTCCTCTTCATCCCACCTTTCTCTTTTCTCATCACTGGTTTCTTTCTTGGTACCTCCTTACTTTGCAAGTCTCCATGAACTATTATTTTCAACATATCCATTCTTCTTTCTCAAGCAAGTCTATTTCACCTTGCTTCTCTTGTTTTCATGATACCTCACCTAGGTTTTCTTCTTTCTTCACTACCTAGTCTTTTGGAATCTAGGTTCTTCCTTCAACCTACAAAAAGATAACACATAAACTCCAAAATCTTATCTTTCCCATATCTTTGGTATTTGATACCAATTTTATGTATATTAGGGGTAATCAAACCCAAAACAACCTCAAATAAGTGTCAAAAAGTGGGTTTTCCTTCACAACCCTCATTCTTACTTGTAACCTTTCATAAAGGAAAGTTGAACATATCTTTTGACTCAAACCTGATATAAAGAAAAAAATACCCATTTAGGATACCCATTTTGCAATTCTTACACATATCTAAAAATAAGGTAGGGTTTTTTTGTACGGAAGGCCTCAAACAATGACTGTCCTACTTCTAAGAAGGTTTTTTTTTTGTACTGTATACACCCAAATGCAAGTAAACTTTTATTAGTAACTTCATCAAAATGCATAAATATGAAATATCCTATAAATGGTTTAATATTCCCTTGGAAAAAAAAAAATTACCAATTTTTAGAGATTTTTGATGGAGGGAAAAAAATATATGAAATTTTCTTATTCACTAGAAACCCTAGGGCAGATTCAAACCTATTATTACAAAAAATACCATAACTTTCTCTAAACTTAATGAAATTTAACCAAACAAAAACCAAATGAAAGATAGATCCATTATCTTTCCAACCATACTATGTGTAGGTCAACAAAGTCTGTATAGATCCATACCACATGAAAGAGCATGACTATTATAAGAAAACTGCACAAAAAATTTGTTCTAAATTGACTCCAATTTTCATTCTCATCTTTTCAAACCTTCCCAGCTTTGGGATTCATGTTTACAGCATGTATTTATGATTTTACAATTATTTTCCAACTACCAACCACCCACAAATAACTTCCTAATAAAATTTGTAACCTTAATACATTTTTTACTTTTATAATGACAACTTTTGCAATTTTGACATTTTTTTGACATTATTTGCATTATGACTCCAAAACATTCTAAAATGGTCTATAATGACTAAAAATGATCATTAATAGTCCAAAATGACATTATTTACATCAAAAAATACAAAAAATACAAAAAAAAAAAATTTGAGCATGAGAGCGCTCCTGCACCAAATAGGGGTGGTGGAAATGGAAGGTGGTAAAGAGGAGAAAGTCGGTTGCAAAGAAGAAGACATAGGAGAAGATTTTGATGAGAAAGAGTCAACCATGAACATAGAATTAGTTGGGGAGGCTAAATTAAGGTGAACCAAGATGTCCAAAATGGGTAGAGACGATACAGGGAGTGATGGCAGAGTGGAAGAAGATGGTGCAATGGAAGCAAACGGAAGTGAGGGAGCAGTAGGTGGAGGTGATTGTGGCTTACCTTCCTCCTTTTTGGGGGAAAGATTCTTCTTGTATAGTAGGAATTTTAGGAACAAAAATTCTTGTTTTCTTTGATTTCTTGCACAACCTTTTCCCTTCTACTGCCTTCCTGGAGTATACCTTTTATTTAGGTTGTCATTTTGGTGCATCCTTTCTTTTCCTTAACTAAGTGGCTAGGGGAGATTTTGGATCCCCTCCTGAAGAACTAGCCTCAGCTCCACTTTTTTCCTCATTCTCAATCTCATCCTCTAATTC
Source organism: Sequoia sempervirens (assembly GCA_007258455.2). NCBI lineage: Eukaryota > Viridiplantae > Streptophyta > Pinopsida > Cupressales > Cupressaceae > Sequoia > Sequoia sempervirens. The sequence continues at coordinate 562,226,439 of VDFB02193867.1, forward strand.
CCCATATGTGAGATTGACACCTTGCTACTCTAGTTGGGCCATTTGATCATCCAACCATCTTTTGGTCTGTTGTACCACTAGACACATAATTGTATCCAAATATGTGTTTTTTGGTTCAAGCCAATCAATCACTAGTAGAGGTACCTTGGTGACAACATTGAATTCTTTCTCATCAATAGTGTTAGTATGCTTGACCACCTGGTCGGGAACAAAGAATAAATTAATAGACTTTATAAATTTTGTTTTCATCTGCATATAAAGCCGCTTCTGGACTTCATGATCATCAACATAGTTTTCCCAAAAGTCTTCAATATGTGCTTTGTCAGAGTGTTGCCCTCCAACCTGTTTTCTCAATTTTCCCCATGGGTCCAAGCTTCCTCATTTGGTATGAAACTCAAGGTCATATTCTACAATTTCTTTTTCTGAATATTTGGCACAAGGGGAAGTGGGGCATCAATACATCCCTTGAACAAAGATGATGGGATACGAGAATCCTTTGTGGTGCTTTTCTTGTGGCAATGAATGACAGGTCTGCAATTGTTGAGTGAGATCCAAAAATATTATCTTGTCACTAGGATACTGTGGAAAAAATTAATAGTATCTTGAGAAACCTTTAGCTCTTAAGTAAGTAAATTTGGGGAACTAGATAAACCAATACCCAAAATTCTTGATCAACACCTTTGTGCAATGGGATAAAGTTTTGTTGTAATCATTTGATAGCATCCATAGAATGTGCATAATAAAAGCATTATTTACTCACCTATAATTCTTCTTTTAATTCTTGTACTGTAGTTGTGGGTAACAATCATAGACAATGGTTTTCCCCTTCTTTGTCCCAAGATCACCAAAATAAGTCAACCATTTGTAAGGAAAAATTATTGCTAAGAGATATGTAATTTAAGAGGTCATGTAAAAATCCTTAGTTTGCTTTACAATGACAAGCTGATTGTGGATACTATCACATATCATTTTGGGCCAATGGAACTTGGTGCCTCGGGCCTCAAAATTTCTTCGAGAAAATACCACATCCACTCTTCAAAGATAGAGGATGTTAGGAGTCCCATCACCCTGTACTCAAAAGTGTTACAAGATCATTGGCTTCTTCTGTGAAGTCACTTTGATAGAGTTTTTGGAGTAGCTTATTCACACTTGGATGATGATCAATCATCCAGACTTGGTTAATTGTCTTCTTACAGCCAACAAGATTTGCTTTCCATACATTCTATGCATACCCCTTCATAGTATCTTCCATCTTATTGAACAAGTGGATCCCAAATGTTCACCTGATCAACTTAGGAGTCAAATCAGCCAACCCCCTCTCGTCTACAGTCACTATCCTTTTGGTTGATTGGTGATAGCACTCTAGGCATACAAATATGAGTTCTTGATTGATTAAGGCTGGAGGGAATCTTGTTGCCTTTGAAATTCCACTCTTCTTTAGCCTCCATGCCTCTTTTGTCTTTAGGCTGACCAACACACATTTGAATTCATCGATAATGATCTAACCTAAATCTATGTTCATCACCTTGTCCCACTATGACATGATCCTTGAAGTGCACTCGACTCCATAGAATTCATACTTCATTTTTTCTCTCTCCTTTTTTCCCTTTGTAGGTCTTGTGCTATTCTTAGCTTTGTCAGTGTTTTCAACTTGTTCCATAAAATTTGCACAAAGAACATGCAATATTTATGTCCTGATAATTAAGGAGGGATAAAAAATTATTAAATGCATCCATATATATAATAGGATTCAATAAATCAACTTGTTTTTAGCATTTTCTAATCATTTGTGGGCTTTGCAGTTTTGCGGGCTAGGCCATGTGAGTTTTCGCCTTGTAGAAACCATTGGCAAGGGCGCCAATGCAATGTCACTCCACAGATGGCATCCCATGGTATTATTTTTGCATTGGTAAAGGCTAAATTATTTTGATGAAGGTTCATTCAATCACATGGGAAATTATATATTAAAGGTGTTTAAAGTCATTACACTTGTTGGAATAGCCATTTTGAGTTTTGTAGAAAATCCAAATGTGGAAGCCGTCTTTGCGAAAGCCGTTAAATTTTATGCCAGAAAGAATGGCTTGTGGGTGATGGAATCTTGCGAGTGGATTACTACATCACAATCCACGGATTGGTTTAGGACTTAGAAAATTTTGAAGTGCGATAATTTGGCACACGGGAAAAATTGATTTGAAGCTATTTTGAATCATGACTCTTCAAAATTTCATCATTTTGGGTAGTGCAGAAACTCAGCATACAAATTCCATGTGAGTGGATGCCATTAGATATGAAGTCGTTGAAAATGGTTTGGAGATCATAGTGATCTACAAGTGGCATCTAGCATGGGAAATCCTACAAGCATTTTATATACTTTCCCATTTTAAGTTCACCCATCAAAGGTTTGTTTGGCATGTGAGAGGTTAATTTTCATGGTTAGGGTGCTTGATGCAGAAAGTAGGCATGTAGAAGTTGTCCCTGTGGGTAGCGCTTAAACTTAAGCCATTTGAAATGGCTAGTAAACAATGGCAACCTGCATATGGCATTCCATAAGGATACTTTCGAAAGGGATAAAACACTAGTGTTTTCATTTCTGGCTCAAAAAAGGGGATGCAAAAGGCATTAAGGTTGAATCCCATGTCACTTAGGCCTTATTTGAAGGTATGCAGAGAATGCCAATGTGGATTTCATTAAGGGGAATGATGTTCAAAATTAAGTTGCGAAAGGCTTAGGTTTCATGGGTTTTCGCCAACAGAAACCTGCACCAAAACTCCCACAAAGTCATAATCATCCAAAATCCTTCATCTTGAGCTTTAAGTAGGGTGTGAAGTTGTTGAATATAGAGACATTTACCATTTGTGACCCTTTTAGAGACTTTTTGGAATGTTCCTGCATGGATGCCACCAGTTTAGATGTCATTGATGTTTATGCCTTTAAAATGGCTCTAGATTAGTGGCATCCCACAAAGGGAATCCTGCAACTAAAAACCTACAATTAGTTTGTTGGTGTAGGTTTTTATTTTCTTAGTGGGTTAATTTATTTTCCCTTAGTCTCCTCCATATTATCCTCCTTCTCCAGGTGTAGGGCCTCTTTGGGCTCATCAAACTTTGTAGTTAGCAGGTGATTAGGCAGGGGATCCATCATATCAAAGGAGAACAAGATCACAATTTTCAACATGCTTCACATGCCTTGTTTTAGCTTTTGATCCATATAATTTTTGAGAGCTTCTGGTATCCCTGAGTGGGATGTAGCCATGTAGGAAGAGTTCAGCTCCTTGGAGACGAATCACATGTAGGATCTTTCCCCACTTCCTAAGGGAATAAAACTTGTTTGATGTAAGTGGGTCTACCGAACAAAACATGCATAATATGGGTTGGTTGAGGGGCATGAGGCTCACTTGGTTGCCAAAGGATTCTCCCAAGTTCCAAGGATTGACTACTCTGATACTTTTGCACTAGTCGCCAAAATGAATTCCATCTGACTTGTTCTTGCCATAGCTGCAACACATAGATGGGATGTTCATTAGATGGATGTGAAGACTGCTTTTCTTCATAGTGATCCTTAGGAGGAGATATACATGGAGCAGCCACAAGGGTTTGTTTAGGATTCTTCACTTGCATGTCATCTTCAAAAGTCTCTCTATGGCCTCAAACAGACCCCTCAGGCTTGGTACACCAAGATGGACTCCTTCCTTTTGAAAGTGGGTTCAATCAAAACCATTTTGATCCTAATGTCTACATATTGCAGTAAGATTATACTCACACCTTCTTGGTTCTCTACGTTGATGATTTTTTGATCACAGGGAGTCACTCATCCACCATTCAAGCAGTGAAAACTTCCCTTCATGATCAATTTTTGATGTTAGAATTGGGATTGTTGCTCTAATTTTTTGGGATTGAGATTAGTCAGTCTTCCTTAGGTATCACTCTTGCATAGTCTAAGTATGCACTTGAAATGCTCCAGAGGTTTCACATGGTTGATTGTAAGCCTGCACTGACTCCATTTTTGTTAGGGGTCAAACTTGAGGCTAAGTGTTATTCACCCTTGGTTGATGGCACTTTGTATTGAAAACTTATTGTTAGTCACATTTATTTAACTCATACAAGGCTCAACATTTCATATGCAGTAGGCATGGTCTCTTGATTCATGCAAGAGCCACATGAGTTGCATTGGAGAGAAGCTAAGCGAATTCTTCACTACATCAAGTGTACTCACAATTATGGGATTCATTATGCAGTGGGTGTGGATTTTGACTTGGTGGGGCACACAGATTCAGATTGGGTAGGTGATTCTTAGGATTACAAGTCTACTTCATGATATTGCTTCTCCCTTAGTTCTGATCCAATTTGTTGGTCGAGAAAGAAGTAGCCTGCTATTGCTCTTTCATCTACAAAGGTTGAGTATCAAGGAGCAGTTAATGTCGCTACTAAGGCCATTTGGCTTAAAAAAATTCTCACTGAGTTTGGCATTCCCTTTCTAAAGCCCACAGTCATCTATTGTGACAATCAGAGTGTGATTTAGATCTCTCACAATCTTGTCCATCATCAGTATACCAAGAAGATCGAGATCCACTTACATTACATTCAAGAGATGATTCATGGAGAGATCATTGATCTCAAGTACTATCCAACATTAGATCAAATTGTTGGCATCTTCACCAAACCCTTCACTAAGAGAAAGTTCCTTCATTTGTGAACTTTTCTTGGGGTGCAGTTGGTGTCATTCATTGGGGGCTACTTATTCCTTCTATTCTTTTTCATCTCTATTTTGGGGAGGATTTTTGTCCCATTGGGTTTTCTCCTTTTCTCTGGTTGTGAGAGTTTTTTTTGCATTGCATTTGTAAATGGGTACCTAACATGGCCTATTTTTTGAGAACCATCATCTTTTACATCCTCCTAAGTTGTGTTTAAGGGGGGTTGTTGGTGTAGGCTTTTATTTCCCTAGTGGGTTAATTTATCCTTAGTCCTAGGTTTTTCCTACAATTAATTAAGCTTTCTTTGGATAATAAAGAGTTCATTATTTAATAACTAGGAGATAAGTGATGAGGTGTCCCCTTTCTTAAAGGGTGGAATCACTTTCCTCTTTTGGTGGCATCCTCCACTTTTGGTGGCACTTTTTGTGGTTGATCCCTATTGATTGGATTTTCCACCTACCTCCTCTCCTAAGTTCTATTTAAACTCACTACCTAGCTTGTATTTTCATTTATTCATGCATATTTTCTTTGTATCCTTTTAGCTTGGAAGATCTTAATGCAATATTGTCACATAAACATTGCATAATCTCTTGGAGTCTTTGTTTGCATTCTTATGTTTTTCTAGTTTATGTAACTTTGATTTTCTCTTAAAAAGTTCTTTGGGTTATTCAACCTATTTTAGATTTCTAACATGGATTGGGGACTTAGTCACTTTTGTTTTTCTACCTTGATGGTCATGGGAATAACCGCTACACAATCTAGGATAATTCATCTCCTAAAAGTGGTATGGGATAATTTTGAACTCTAGGGTTTCGTTATTTAGTTTGGTATATAAGAAAGAGAGAAGAGGGAAAATGCAGTGACAGTTTATGCAGTGAATATGGTTGGTTTATTAAAGGTGTCCAAAGATTATGACCTCACATAAACACAAGAATTCCTTTAGGTTCATGTTTATCCCTCACAATGTCATGTGTGAGTACTGTGAAGAGGGTTTCTTTATATTAAGGTCAAATAGTTATTATAAAACCCCTAGCAATGGAAAAAAGAACTAGAATAGATCTCAATCAATGAGCTAGAAGACCCAAACCTAGCAATAGTTAGGGAAGAGAAACACACGAGCACCGAGCTTTTAGTTGACACCACAACAAGCTCTCTAATTTCTCCAAAATCCTAGTGTGTGAATTAAGTCCTTCAACCCCTTGTTTATAGAGGTAGGAACCATTAATGCACGTCATTAATTACAAGTTTTTTAAAAAAGGTGCATGGATACACCCCATGAGAAAATACGACAAGCGAAAGCTAGTGAAAACAATGTCATGTGGGAAATTGTAGGGTGGATGCCAAGGCCGGTGGATGCCAAGGCCAATGGTGCCAAAGTAATGACATCCCATGACCAGAAACCTACACTACAATTCCCACAAATGGCAAGGGCAAGCATGGCTTCCATAAGATGGAAACCCACAGAGAAATGTCTGCCACTCCTTGAAACTTTGTGAAACTTTGTCAAACAATCAAGGAACAATGGAGACTTGGTAATTTTGAAGACACTTGATCATTAGGCCTGAAAAGTAGAGGCAAAAAAAAGAAAAATGAGCATGGACCAACCTGGTGAAAAGAAAAGAAAAAGAGGGGGTCCCTAATGCAAGCGAGGCGTGTGTGCAAAATGCACAACAATATGTTTAGAAGAATCATTTTGTAGATTAGATCATTGGAGACAAGAATGAAGGTGTACTGATAGGAGAAGGATTGCAAGAGTAAGTGTGAAAGTAAATTTGTGCTTATTATCAAACATAGAGCCCAAGAACTTTGTTGATCCTAGCATAGATGATGGTTGGATAAAGGCAATGGAAGAATAATTGGATCAAATAGAAAAGAATCAGAATTGGGAATTGGTTCCTAGACCTGTTGATAAGAATGTGATTGGAACTAAGTCCAGGTGTTTCAAAATAAAATGAATGAAGATGGTGAAGTTGTGAGGAATAAGGCTAGATTGGTTTGTAAAGGTTATTCACAAGTTGAAGGTATTGATTTTGAGGAGACTTTTGCTCTAGTAGCTAGAATGGAGGAAATGAGTATGTTTCTTTCTTTTGTTGCACATAAGAACTTCAAAGTCTATCAAATAGATGTCAAGTTGAACCATTCTTGAATGGTGATCTAGAGGAAGAGGTATGTATTGAGCAACTAGATGGGTTCCAGTTATTGGAAGATCTGGACATGGTATGCAAAATCAAGAAAGCTTTCTATGGTCTCAAGTAAGCTCCTAGAGCTTGGTATGCTCAATTGGATAAGTATTTACTTTAGCTAGGATTTAAGAAAGGTACTACAAATAGTAATCTTTATATTAAGGTTTAGGAAGACAAGTTGTTGGTTATGGTTGTATATTTTGATGACATCATCTTTGGTGGAGATGATGAAATATGTAAGAGGTTTGCAAAAGAGATGCAAAAATAATTTTAGATGCCAATTATTGGTGAGTTGTCTTTCTTCCTTGGGCTTCAAATTGTTTAGCAAGATGGTGGTATCTTTATTTCTTAGCCTAAGTGTGTAAAGGAGATGTTGAAAAATTTTGGCACGAAAGATTCCAAACTAGTTGGTACCCCTATGGTGACTTGTTGTCACTTGAGAAAATCTAATGAGTCTCCAAAAGTTGATCAAAATCTTTCATAGGTCTATGATTAGAGTATTTTCATACTTGACTAATTCTAGACCTAATATTATGCATGTAGTATGCTCGGTTGCCATATTTTAAGCTAATCCTAAGCAATGTCATGAGAAGGAAATGAAAATAATTTTCAGATAATTGAAGGGAACTCCAGATTATGGTTTATGGTATGAGAAGGATGATAATTTTGATTGGGCAGGATGTGCGGATGACTAGAGAAGTACTAGTGGAAGTGCATTTTTCTTGGGAGATAGATTAGTCTCTTGGTTCAGTATGAACCGAGACTCAATTTCCTTATCCACAATAGAGGATGAGTATATTGCTGAAACATTTTGTTGCATATAGATGCTTTGGATGAAGCAAACGTTGAATGATATAAAGGTGGTATATGATGAACCTATTCCTATATTGTGTGATAATACTAGTACAATTAATATTTTCAATAATCCGACAATGCATTCAAGGACCAAAAACATTTCTATCTAATATCACTTTCTAAGAGAGAAGGATGCAAAGAATGAAGTTAGATTGGAGCATGTGCCTACCAAGGATCATATTGAAGACATTTTCACAAAGGAATTTTCAAAAGATACTTTTAAGTATCTCCAAAAAAAGTTAAGGGTTTTTTCCTCTTCTTTTTCTAACTAGATGCATAAATGGTGCATCTATCTAGGGGATAAATTTAGGTCATATCCATTTCTCCTAGATTGATGTGTTCTACCTCTCAGGGGGAGTAGGTAGTAAAGGAGAGTTTGGTGTATATGTATAGGTGTTGTGCATGTATAAGAAGTGTTGGTCAAAGCAGGACAATGTGTTGCTATTTCAATTGTAGAACTTTGGCCATTTGCACTTGAAGTTAGAAAATGTGTTGTTGTGTAAGTGTGTGTGGCCCTTTGTCCTTGATGTCAAAGGGGGAGAGTGAGTACGTGTGTGTTTCCATCAATGCCAAAGGGGGAGATTTTTGGAAGTGGTTGTCATTGATGTCTACACTTGGTGAGATTATTTGTGAAGGAGTTTTGGTTGTCAACACTTGAGAATATTGTTACATATATTTGTAATATTTTTTGTTAGCATTGGTTTTCATTATTGACAGTATTCAGTTTGGGATGTCGTTGATCTATGATGGTGGTGTTGCTAGAGTTCATGGTTAGTTTCCATGCCTTTGATGTTGTTAATGTTCATGGTTGGATGCCATGGTTGTTGTCAGTAGAGTTGATTTTATGATGATATATTAAGATGAATATTAAAAGCATTAAGATGAGGATTAGAAGCATTATTGATGGTGGAGAGATATTGATGATGGTATATAGTATGTTTTATGCTCTCTCCTATAGTTCATGTTGAAGCATGTGTTGTTAAAAGAAATTTTTGGCCTCTAGAAGTTGTTGAAAGTTTTGTTTCAAGAAGTTGCTATGAAGACTATTTGGAAGAATTATTTGCATTCCTTTACTATTGAAGATATGGTCTTGTGGTTTTGGGATTCAATGTTTGTGCTCTATGGATGTTGCACTACTATCTTTTCAAGTCACTAGTGTTATTGAGGAGGTTTATGTTAATTATAGAAGGTTCAAAAATTTTGTTGGTTATTTGGACTAGTCTGGAAAATGCTCCACGTTTCTTCATATTGATGTCTCTACTCTTGCATTTTGGTGGATATGCTTTTAGTGTTTTTGCAGTGTCTTAGTTCAATTTTCATATGTTGAAGTGGTTTGCAAGATTTATATTAATGTTATATCTCATGATTATACATTATGTGTTTCTAGATGAAGTGTTGTGTTCTCATTTGACTTGTAGTGGATCTTGGTTGCATGAAAATATGAAATAAGTGTTTAGAAGTGTTGTTGGATGTTCAAGGAACATCTCTTTGTGATCTACATGTTGATAGTTGATCTCTTTGGTGTTGCTTGTTGTTTTAAGTTAGATTTTTGCATAATTTGTGAATATCTAGCTAACAGGGATTGCTTTATTGCTTGTGTCATGTGCCTGAAGGTTTGCACCATTATTTGAAGATTTGTTAAGTTGTATTTGGGTCATGACCTATCTTGGTAAGAATTGCATTGAATAAATTTAGTTGAAGTTGTATTTTTCGGCCAATTGGTTATGTGGTGCATGTTTCATCTACAAATTTCCATGCTATCAATTTAGGTTGATGTGCATCATTGTGTGAGTCATTTGGGATCACATTGAAAGATGTAATGAGAGTTTTTGGTCTTATTTATCTTCTAGATAAGACCACATTATGTTTTTGTGGCTAACTTGTTGAGATTATTGTTTATATTCTTCCTAGTTGACCTAGTTGATATTTTGTGATGTTGCAAAGGATATAAATGAAAGATCAGATAAATTGAAAATGAATGAGAAAGTGAATTATATTGAAAATCAAGCGGAAAATTTTCAAAAGTGTGTGGAAGATAGTTTAGATGAGCTTTAACACCTCAATCAGTAGAGTGAATTGTTGACATATGTAGTAATTCTGAAATCTTCATGTATCCTACTTTGAGAGTGAATTTGATTAAGTCCTTGTATTTGTATCTTACCCTAGAGTTGTGTTCTTTAGTTTGCAAGTCCTTTGTATCTTTCCCTAAGCTTCTATGCCTTAGTTTGCAAGTCTTCTAGTAGTGAGCCTTGTAATTTTTGTAAGTAGTGAGCTTCATATATTGTGAGTTAACTCTCATCGTGGTTTTTCCCTCTTTGGGTTTTTTGCATAAATCTAGTGTTATCTTGTGGATGTGTGTTCCATGTCTCATCTTTCATTGTTATTGATCTAGTTAAAATTTTAATTGTTGTATCTCTCATTACTAAGGGTTGCTAACCTTGTTAAGTAATTAAATTTTCTACATCTCTTGAGGGATTTTGGTCTGGAAAAGAAGTTTGAGATTGTTGTCAAAGGGTTTATGTTTTTAAAAATGAATTCACCTTCCTCTCAGTATTTGGGTGTTCAATAATCTATACAAAAACAAGACAAGAAAAATGTTGGGGTTGTTTAGGGGTTTTCCTCAAGGTATGTGCAGGATCATCATGGTAAAATAGGCCCTTAAGTGGTGATAAAATTTTCAAAAATCAGAGTTAGGCAACTTGATGTAAAAATTTGAATAAGTTTTCTATATTATTTCAAAAATATGTAAGAATAGAATTTGTAGCAAATTGAATGTAGTTTCTAAACTACTAGGTTTATTTAAAATTAAAAAAATCCATTTAGTGAAAATTTGAAATTTCAATGCAGTAGTACTTAAATTTCAGGGAAAAATAAAGAAGTGTTTCTATGACCACCCTAACCACAATAAAATGATAATATTGTTTTTATAATATTTTAGATATAAGTAGAGGACTCATGTCCCAATGTGATGCATTTTTTTTGTAATTTTTTCCAAGTAAATAATTAATTATGATTTTTTATTACAACTTTTAAAAATATAAAACTTGTATGTTTGACCAACTTAACTTGGTCAAAACTTCATGAAATTCATTTTTTTTTTTAATCCTATAGTATGCAAAGCATATAATGTGATGTTTTGATTAAAAATGTGTATTGATATAGTTTTTCAATCAACCTATCAATTAGGACTTTAGTCAGAATTCAATAGAAAATGAATAATAATTATTTATTAAATTTAAAGTAAAGCATATTTTATATTAGTGGAAAGTGGAGAATATCCTTCAAAGACCATTTTTGTTTCATCAATTTTGGGTTAAAAAATTTTTTCAACCACATACCCATCATATCACCACTTTTTTGCCCATCATGATCCTGCACATACCCTTCATTCAAACCCTAGTTTCGTTGTTTCCACCTTTATGGACAACTATATAAGATCGAGATATATAAAAATGCATAAAGCAAAGACGTGTGATAGAAATAAACCCTGCAAAGGAGGAGAACCCCTATCACAAATATGATAGATGTGTGATAGAAACAAACCCTGTAAGGAGGAGAACCCCTATCACGAATATAAATAAGTAAAGACAAGAACACATAGACAAGATCAATAGAATTCCAAGAGAGCATTACCAATAGCCTATGGCTCGCCTCTTTGATAGATAGACGTGATGGCTTGTGTGCAAGAGGATTCTTGATTGTTGCTTGAGAGAGTATTTTGACAAAGCTTCATAGTGTGAATGATAGAGCATGAATAAGTTGTTCAAGAGAGATTTCATTGTGAAATGAGAGTGAAAAGTAGAGTTTTGTTAAGTTGCATGTGTGGGAGGAGTCATTACACATGCATTATTGTCACTATGACATGTGTCATGGCAAAAGAACATGAAATATTTATATTTGAATCTCAGAAAGTTTGGGGACACTAGCATGTCATGGAGAGATTTACACATTGTGTTGTTGTCACCAAAAACTTTACACAAATTAGACATTCAAGTTACTAGTGCTTCAACATTTTTTTTTAGACTGTAGGAATTGGTCGGGCATCCATCCCCCTATAAATTGTAATGCAATTGGTAAACCTTTTTCACATGACCGGTGATACTAGTGCAATATGCCCTTCGGTACCACGGGGATGGTGAGGAGACTAGACCTCATGACCTCTTGCTTGCAACAGGATGCTTTAGCCAATCGACCTAGGCCCACCACCCCAATGCTTCAACATTGTTTCCTATGAAGTTAGAATCATAAAATTCCAACATATATTTTTACCATAAATGAGATGAACCTAAATGCGTAAGTGTGAAATTGCCACATAGTGCAATTTTACGACACTAAAATAGAAAGGAGAGAAATTTGACAAAGTTTACAAATTCATGAACTTTGTGACTTGAGAACTTTACAATTTTCCCGAGCTTTCATTAAAACTTAAACTTCTTAATCCTTTGTCACATTGTTAATGTAGATCTTTCCTTATATATTTATCCTTGCTTTATTTCTTTCTCTCCTTTATCTCTATATCTATCAACCTCTTTCTCTAAATCCTTTGTCTCTCTCTATCTCTTTATTTTTATTTATCTCCCTCTCTCTATCAATCTCTCTCTATATTCCTCTAACTCTCTCTCTCCCCCCCTCTATTTCTTTTCTCTCTTTTACTTAATCTCTGTCCATTTATATTCTTATCTCTCTATATATTTATCTTTCTCATTCTTTATTTCCCCTATTTGACACATCTTTTTCTCTCTTTCTATCTATTGTTTGATTATATTCCTTTAAATAACTTTTTCTCCCTCTCTTTCTCTATATATTTATAATTTCTCTTTCTTGTTTTCTCTTAATCTCTACCCTTCTCTTCATATATCTTTCTCTTTCTCTCTTTTCTCTTAATCTCTCTCTTTTTGTTTCATTCTATTCCTTTAACTAACTCTTTCTCCCTCTCTATCTCTCTACATTTATTTTTATCTCTTTCCATTTCTATTTCACTTTCTCTCTCACCCCTCTCTCTATCTCCCCTCTTATATAATTATCAAGACTATCATTCAACAATATTATTTATCCAAAAGCTAGCCTCAGTAATCAAATTGTTCATATAACTAGCTCAAGATTGGTTCGATAGTTTCCCCCTTCTCTCTTCAATGGGATTCCAACAATTCCAATGTAGTTTGGGTAAAATAAAACCCAATTTGGAGGTACAATTTTGATCTACATGGTATAAAGATAAACATAACTTTAAACTAACTATGCAAAAACATGGGAGGTAATATTATGGGAACTAAATTGGCATGTATATATTATAATTTATCAACGCATATGAAAGGATAAATTTTCATTATTATTTATTTATTTCATTTCACACTCATGTTGAGTTCATCATTTTTTAGTATATAGTGAGGTAATGCACGAGATCAATTATGATGTTGTCAAGTGATTTTGTGTGCACAACCTATTGATTGAGAGGTCTTAAAGGTGAATTATTGAGTCCTTATGAAAATTATTGTCCCAATTGTAGCTCCTCATAGACATGTGCCATCTTTGGATTGTTGGCATGAAATGACTAATCAAAATTTAGTCTCTCTCTCTCTCTCTCTCTCTCTCTCTATATATATATATATATATATATATATATATATATATATATATATATATATATATATCATATTTGGATTGTTGATACAAAATGATTGATAAAAAATTAATCTCTTTTTTTTTATCCCTCTCTGTCTTTATATCTTCTATCTCCATCTCCCTCAACTAATCTATTGCCCCCTCATCTCTCTACCTCTTGATCACTCTATCTCTCTATCCCTTAGTCTTTAACTCTCTTTCCCCTTTCCCACTTCTTTCTTTCTCTATCTCCATTTACTTTTGTCTTTTTCTATTTTTGTTTATTTTTCCTATATCTCTTTCTCACTTATCTCTTTATATTCTTCTCTATTTTCCCTATTCCACATGTATGTTGAATAGTCATCACATTTTTTAGTATTACTGGTAGTGGAAGATTAAAATTAAATAAAATTTTATTTTCAATTTAGGAGTGGAAATATAAATTCTTGACACTATTTGTTGTTATATAAACTTGTCATTCCATCTTAACTATAGCTTACATTTTAATGGTTTTTTTATGTTTTTCTTGTTGGTATAAGTTGTCATTCCATCTTAACTATAGCTTTTTTTTTAATGATTTTTTGTATTTTTTTGTTGGTATATAAAGTTGTCATTCCATCTTAACTAGATAGCTTATCTTTTAATGGTTATTTTGTATGTTTTTTTAATGTTATATGTATATATATACCAACCTTATTTTTTTGCTAAACATGGTTGATCATTGGATTTCTTAATAAATAATTAAAACATATAAAAATTGCATACAAATATTTCATAACTAAATTTGAAAGATTATTAAAAAAATAATCATGTTCTCTAAATCTTTCTGTATCTTAATGTATAATTGATTTTACTTGAACCATACAATTTTACCTTGCTATCTTTTCTTATATATCACTCTCTGCCTATATTTCCCTCTTCCCCCACCTCAATCTCTCTCTTACACACTATTTTCTTCCTCTAGCTCTTTCTCTTTTTCACCATATCTCTTATCTTTATATTTATGGAGTTGAAGGTGGACTTTGAAGTCTATGTATAGGGAATTCTATTCTCCACCTTGAGAATTCTATTCTTTAGCAACATTACCTTTACCTCTTTCTTTGTTTTTCACTCTAAAATTAGTTGCATAATGAATCCATTTAAAACTATTGTCAATGTTACAAATATTTCATAAAATTTGTGAGATTTTTCCTCATTGTGAATGGATGTCTTCTCCTCCTCTTCCACTCATAAATGACATGAGCTAATTGTTGATGCAGGCATGTGGATGAAAGTGTGAAATATGACAAATGGAAAATGTGGTAGACAAGGCATGTGAATTGTTTATCAAAATATTAGTTACATGTCGTTATTGCTAGCATATGCTATAGTTTCATATTTATGTCATTAGACACGTATTATTAGCTGTTGACGCCAAAATTTGACGAGGTAACAGTGTCTTATGGGAAACTCAGTTTATGGGGGACCTTTTTGCACTAAATTGAGTGACCTCTGGATTTTTAGAGAAGCTGACTTCTTCTATAAGGGGGGTTTGGAAAGGGAAACAGAAACAGATATAATAAAATAAAGTCTAATCTAAGGCGATGCGCCAAGACTTAATGATAGGCACGATAAATCATAGATCTAAGGGCTTGAATTGTGTTTGTAGTGTTCCAAAATATTAGAAACTGAAGATTACAGCATAGACAATCCATTCATTGACATAAAATAACATTGCATACATTCCTACTGCCAAGAAGAGTCATTAGACATGATCTAGGTCAGCAAACTTGCATTCAACATATATAGAAGTTCTTAAACGAAGTGTCTAGACAATAAAAAACACAGTTTACAGTTTGATCAAATAGCATGAAAAAACATAAAGGCCGAACAATTGGCATAGTCTGAGAGTTTTTTGCAATCAAATAAAACAACAATAAAGGCCTGACGTCTTTAACTAAAACCAACATTTTCTTCAAATTTCGGACCCTTTTCTCATAACAGAGAAAAGTATATATAGTAGGGAAAAACCCCCACCACTTTGGAGAGCAGCAACAGAAAATATTTCGCAATCCCCTGGCAATGATGCAAGAATCAAAATATTCCCAAAGTCGTTGCAACATAATCGATCTGGAACAAAGCATCTGGTCACTCTAGGCACAGGTGCATCCTCTGCAAATGATGGTGGTGGTCCCGACAAGGCCCAATTAGACAAGTGTCGCCATCCTATGCAAATGAATATGACATGCAGTAGACAATAGCTTCATTCGGTTCATCTAGTCTATCGCCCGAATATGAGATCCGTTGGCTAGGTATGTGGCAGTCTTTCACTACCTGTATGAACCTTTCTCCTTCGCCGACGAAGACTTACGTTAATGCTACACATGTCAAAAGAGTAGAGCACCTCATCAATAATAAAGGGAACGATCACCAGCCAAGTGCAAAAGAGACGCGTGGCAACATTTCGCTGCTTGCGGTTGTTACTTCATCTCTACGCTGAAAGATTTGTGAATGGTAGACATGTAGCAAGCATATACCGCAGATAGCAACCGTGGGGCCCGCCAAAACCTTTTAGGAAAGAGGGCTTCGTGGCACCCGAGTGGGGCCCAATGAGACAACAAAAAAACATGATCAAAAGAATCTCGTAGCCGCAACACGTGGAAGTATAGCGGAGCTTTCTGGGATGCGAAAGGAATGCTGAGACTCAGAGTTGTGAGGAGTAGACATGTGGAGCAGGAGAGCAGAACCTAGATAAAGGGCCAAGTTGACCTTGCGATGCACGGACCGATGCATAGAGGAAAATACACCTGAAGGGAGCTAGTTAAATATTTATTAACATTAGCATATGCTGCACTTTCTTATTATTTTCATCAGTTACATGTCGTTATGGTTAGCATATTACAGGAAAAGAGGAGAAAAAATCATTGCAATTCTGGACATAGGAAGAGAAGATGGGTTGCTCCATTAATACAGCATGGTGTCCCTCTCTCCTGACAACTCGATTCTACAGGTTGTGTGTAAAACTGGTGCAGGGGTAGAGTAACGCAGAGAAGAATGCTAGGACCTTTTTGTTTCGGCCATAGCCTTTCTAAATAAGACCCCGCAGACGCAGGATTTAGGTCAAGACTTCATAAAAGGAGGCGTTTTGAAGGGTAGAAAATGCAGAGAGAGAGGAGAAGAATGCCGTAAGGGAGAGACTATGAGGGGGATTCAGCAATAAAAATGCATCACTTTATTTCCTCATTCCTGCCAGAGGATATGGACGGAAGCAGAAAGGACAGTGGAATTTCGTGAGGGAGGGGTGTGTATAAATGGAGGAACTCTATAAACCCTTTGGAAAAATGTCAATACTAAATGCAACGTGGGAGCCAACCACAACCAGGCCTTCGTTGCAATTGTAAGTATGTTAACCTATCGCTTTGAGATCTCTCCTAATTCTTTGATTCTTGGAAGATGAAATGGGTTCTGGATCATTATGTTTTTTTTGGAAGTGCGAGGCTTTGGTTGCACAGTAAATCAACTTACTATAAAACTTCTTGCTCAGAACTTGCTGATGTTAAGGAAGCATGAACAATATCAATTTGAGTCGCTGCATTGAACAGAGGACAAAGGAGTAAGTCTCAATCTTCTTCCCAGATCATGCACTACATTTTCTAGCCGTTTCACTAGATCTTTGCTTTGAATGGATTGATGTATGTGATGTTTTCTGCTACATATATGTACAAGCTGATTGGCAATTTCAACTTATAATGGAGAGAATGTGTACTAAGAAGCTTGGCAACTGAGCAAAATTCTCTGGCTCAACTGGCACATTAAGCTTGCAACCTTAGAAAATGTACTCAACAGGGACTGCCAAAGAATAATCACTGCTGTTAATTCTACTTCTAGCATCTGACAAACGATTTTCTCCATTTCCATTGTAAACAGCCCTGTGTTCTCTAATTTCCGCTACGCCTTCAACTTGATCAATTCATGGTATAATTACAGTCATGCCTAAGCTCAAAGCCTCTCTTTTCTATTTTAAAAGGCATAACCATCAATCAACACTCTTATCGGGAACTCATTTCCAAAGATCTTTTACTTCTAGCATCTCATTTTTCTTCTGAAACCCATTTATAATAGACCTATTTAGCATTATGCAATTTCTTTGCATTTTCTTCTCCATCCCTGGTGCTATTTGACAATTTCTGTATTTCATGCAAAAGGTTTGTTGTGTCTGGAAAGCAATAATAATGATTGGTGATTACCCGTTCCATAATAGAAATATGTATTCTAAGAAGATTCCTTAGCTTTCATATGCTCTTCGTTTACCTTTGCATCTATTAATCACTTCAAAGCTGCAATTCATTTTTAGAGTTTCCAAATCGCCCTTGAGTTAGGCTTGAAGGGCGGGCTTAAACATCTCCTGCACATCAGCTATAAAATCCGGTAAAGAGAAGTAAAGATCACATCGACGCATTTCCCTGTATGATATTGCTGCTGCAGTTTTGCCAAAGATGGCGTCATTCAAATTTTGAATATTGTGAACAACGAGACTATCACTCCTTTCCCCCCGCTCTCTTATGTCTTCTACTAACTTTGGACCCTCTGCAATAGCAGGATACTCACCAATTCCCCTTGTTTTATTATTATTATTTTCACAAGAAATTTGTCCCATCTAGACATGGTAAGACAACCCTTTGAGAATTCAAACATGAGAGAAGCATTCTTAGAGAAAAGGATGGCAAGATTGTGACAGGGGACCGAATTGTATGATATGCAATAGTTTTTTTTTTTTTTGAAAAAAAAAAAAATAAAATTGCAGGCAACAGACTTGTAATTCAAACTCCACAAGATCATATCATATAATTCAAACTCCATAATTTTACTTCTCCCCCTTTTCTGAAGGTGAAACTAATATCAGGTTTTTTATGCATTTCATGAAGGTGAATTTATCGTCAAGATGGTCTTTGAAGGCCCTTCAAGATGCACATTATGCAAAGCACAAGAGGAAAACACTGATCATCTTCTTTTAACCTGTCATTTCTCAACAAAATGTTGGAGATGGCTTTGTACGAAGCTGGGTTGCATTATAGCCCTCCCAAATGACATTATATCTCTATTTCAGGGTTGGCCAATTAGACCTCAAGATGGTCTCTTGAGTTGCCTTTGGGAAATCAGCCCTTCAGTCTTGGTATGGGAAATTTAGAAAGAAAGAAACAGAAGAACTTTTGATAATAAAGCTCGTTCTGTAGATTCGGTGCTTAATTTGGTAGAAAGCTCCATAGTGGAGAACATAAATAGTAGATGGCCTTTAAACTTAACACTAAGGGGACTTTTACAGAATGGGATGGTAGAATGAGATTCAATTGGTCAAGTCTTAAAATTCCTCCTTTCTTAGGAAATTATGATGATTCCTCTTTTCAGAGAAAACATGCAGTTTGGTTTCCGCCACAGGAAGGTTGGCTGAAATTAAATTTCGGGGCTTCCAAAGGAAATCCCGGCCCTTCGGAAGCAAGTTGCATAATCAAAAATCACAAGAGGCTCACCATTGGTAAGTTAGCAGTTCCTCTTCCAAAAGATACTAATAATATTGCAGAATTCAATGCATTATATTTTGGCCTAATTGAATGTAAAAAGAGGAAAGTTATGAAACTTGAGATTGAAGGAGACTCAGCCATAACAGTCAATGTAGTAAGAGCAGTAATGACTCCAAACTGGAGATTAAAAGCTCTTCTGGACAGAATAATGACAATCTTAACTTATTTTGAGTGTTACACCATCAACCATACCTATAGGGAGGCAAACAAGGAGGCTGTTGAGCTATCTAAGTTAGCAGTGGAAGTCTTTGAAGAAAATTGGTGGTTAGAAAATGATGGAAATTGTGGTTATTCTTATATCCCTTTGAGATGCTCGTTGAGCAAAGTCTCTGCTAGGCAGCAAGAAGAAGTAAATGGCAGAGGGTTGATGTTTTTGTTGTTCCTTTTCTGTCTGTTTAATATCTTTATGCTGAAGTTAATTTTAGGGCTTTATGATTAGAATGCTCAGAAACTGTGTTTAAGTGCAGCATTTAAAAGATACATATAAACTGCTTATTATATGTTTCCTGATGTATTAATCTTGATTTATAAATAATTTTGCCCTTGGCCTCTTATTAACCCAAAAAAAAATTTATCGTCACATTTATACGGAGGGTATCCCTGATATCATCTCTCATCAAAAGTCACAAACTGCGGTCCTCCGCGCATATGCGGGCACAAAGAATGTTGAAAGAAGCATTGGAATAGGCCAAATAGAACAAGTTAGACAGCTCCTCGGGTATCTGCTCCCTCAAACTATTCCGAGACAAGTCCAACTGTTCTAGGGTTGATATTTGGCCTAGAGATGCAGGTATCTGACCTTCCAGATGTTCCCAGACAGATTTTACAGCCTCATGCTAGACAGATTCCCAATGCTTTCTGGTATTTGCCCAATAAAAATATTGTATGAAAGTTCAGTATAGTGTTCTTTGTTTGCGCATAAGTAATTGTATACTCGATTCCTTTATCACTATGGGCATGTCTTGATAGTGTGTGTGTTACTTGTCAGTTGAGAAAATTCTGAAATTCGAAATCCCTCGAGGCCCTTTAAACTTAGCAGATTTTTTCAGCTGAAATTATAATTGGAAAGACCCAGCACCTGTAAACTGGTCAGGTTTCTAATTCATAGAGGTATTCTACCCTCGAGTTCATTAGAGCCTGAGGTTTAAAATTTTCAACTTGGCTATTCAGCTATCAGAATGCATCATGTGTATGATGATTTTTGGATAGCATGATGGATAGATAGATTGTCGTATTAGAGCCATCATATCAATCTTTTTTCTAATTCTTCATTTTTCCTTCTCACTTTCTCTAATTCTTTTTGAAGATATTATTGGCATCTTTCTTTTCCAAACTCTTTTAAATCAACTAACAATTTTGAATTAGATTTTTTTTATTGCTATCACTTCTTTGCAAAACATTTTTCTCCTTCTTTACTCTTTTTCCTATCTTTCTCATTGATACAAATGATTTAAACTTACCTTTTTTTAATTTCCTTGATGACTAAGTAAACCTTTTAAACACTCAATTCCTCTTTTTGACAGCTTCTCCAAATAAGTGGACTGTTTTCTTTTGAACTCTAAAAAAATCTTCAAACAAAACCTGAAGAACACTATGCCTCATTTGCTTACTTGCAGTGAACCTCATTCATAGCGGGTATTGGACTGCACCTTTAAAAAAGAATGAACCAATCTGAACTCAATCTCCTCGTGGAAGCTTTTCTTGCTGCAGCGGTTATCTCTTCAAGCAACTCACAAAATGGCAGCCTTTTGTTCC
The DNA here is from genome assembly GCA_007258455.2 of Sequoia sempervirens. Lineage (NCBI taxonomy): Eukaryota > Viridiplantae > Streptophyta > Pinopsida > Cupressales > Cupressaceae > Sequoia > Sequoia sempervirens. The sequence continues at coordinate 562,247,081 of VDFB02193867.1, forward strand.
TTTGGCGGTTTTTCTAGATCTGCAATCTTCCAATTTTTACTACTTATAGAAGTAAGAATCGTTTATTCAATCAATTTTTGAATTAGATTACATCATGCCTCAATATGGATGACTTATCTTCTCCTCAATTAAACACACAGAGTCTTACATGCAGGACATAACATGCACTTACAAATAGTTATTTAAAACTAATTTAAATGTAAACTATTTTTAAAATTTGATTGTTTAAAAATAGAACTGTGCATTGTGCATGGCAGCTTTAGGAAAATTCACCACCATGACAAATTCACTTCAAGGAGCAATTCACTCCCACGAAAAATTCATCACATTAAAAATTTGAGATTAATTTTCCGATGATGAATTTACCTAATACCCTGCATGACAGTGAAGGCACATGCATCATGGTGGTAAAGTTCATGCACCAATTACCAACAGGTAGGATCAAAATCTGGACCAATGGAAACATGATGCTCTATGACAGAACGAACAAAACCGTGTCGTGAGCTTTACTCTCACACAGTCAGTCTCATGGTGGGGTAGTCATTAGACATAAACCAAGTGAAGAAGTTGGTAAGCCAGACTTCGGAGTAGGATGGCTCAGAGGGTCTTTAGAGTCTGCATATGGAAGCAGTCTAGTTCTTATCCAATTTGAACCAAATTGTGCCAATGTAGGGCTTCACGGTGCCCTTCAAAAGGTTTTTGTTCATCTCCACAAAATGCTTGTGGTTGGCTTTCCCTTTAATTTTAACCCTCAAATAGTAACTCATGCCCAAGCTACAGACCACAAGGATGCCTATTACATCGCCCATACAACTGTATAACGTGATTTGCCTGTGAGATGTGGGGTTTGTGTGCATGAAGGGAAAGCGGAGGATACACCCAAAAACTTTTGTACTCGTAGGCCCAAATTCATTGACCACACCAATGAATATATATAATTATTAATTATATTATTTAAAATTATTTAACTTAATTATAATTATAATAAATATTCATATTATATTTCAACTGTTCATAGTAGCTTCAATTTGGAATTGAAAAGAATTTTAAAATTAGGAAACAATTGTCAATTTTATAAATATGTGTGCTTCACAATTGTTTTATAGTGTTTATGTGGTTTTTATGGCATCTCACGCAAATTCACCACTAACAATTCACCGTCATGACAAATTTACCCCACAATTTTTTTTTCCATCAGTGAATTGCTGGAGTGAATTTTCCTAGAGCCGGTTTTTATAACTACTTTGACTCTCAAAAGGAGTTTTGAAACTACTCTTTATGCTTGACAAAAAAAATTCATAATAACATTTATCAACATTTTAATCTCCTTTCACAACCAATCAAAATATTGAAAATCTTGCTGCTCTGCAATATATTGCTTCCTTAAAAAAATATTAAAAATTAATAAAAATAATATTACATTAAAACATTTGTTCAAAAAATAACTAGAGTACTATTGAAATAATTATAATCTTCAAAAAGAGGTTCAAATTCATATAATTTTGTGAAACTAATACAATAAGTATTGCTTTATATGCCTTATGTAGATGCCTTCTATAGTTGTCTTCACTATGCTGTTTTTCTCTCCAAATATTAGTTGAATTCATCCTCAACATTCCATAATATATTTAATTTCTTTAATAAAAATAAAGAAATTAGATAACCTCAAAAGCTTATGTCTTAAGCATCTCATCTAATGATATATTTAAATTCTTTAATAGAAATAAATAAATTAGATAACCTCAAAAGCTTATGCTTTAAGCATCTCATCTAGGTATGCCATTATTGGTTTTATAAAAGATGAGTTTTATGAGAAAGATATGTTTCCACTATAAAAAATAAATTGAGAATGACAAGGTGAAGTTCAAGAGTGAAATAATTTTTTTTTTGACTTAGTTGAGCTTTGAAATGAGATGGAAAAAGTTAAGTTTCAAGGTTAATAGTAATTAAAATAAATGTTATAATTAATGTAATTAATGTAAAATCAAAATAATATTCAAAACCATGTTGAGGTATATTTTGAAGGCAGGAAAGTGACATTGAGGATGTTTGAAATTGATTCACTATAGTACTAGTATTTTAGGGCTTATGCATATTGATGATCTAGACTATATAAATTTATTGCAACTTTACTTTAGTTCACCTACATAAGTGTATATATGATCTCCATACTTGTATAAACCTAGATGTACTATGTGGAGTTATACTTGCAATCCAAATAAATGACATTGTATGTTATTAACTATTTGGATAGTGTATCTCAATCTTCTAGCATTCAAATTCATGTAGGAAATTATGATGTTTTCAAACACTATTGAATTTTTTTAAGTTGCAAAGATCATGTTCTCCTCAACTAGACCCCTAATAGATTAAATTTATAATTCTAATTGAATGGTAAAAGACAACAAACAAGCATGCATTGATCCAATAGAAGATGAGTCACTAGACCATGCCACAAATATCAGGTGTTTCTTGACAACCCTCATAGATTTTAATTAGGATCATCATGATGTTTGGCACCTGCATGAACAACCACAAGTTGTAACTCATCTTCAGTGGTCATGAGGTATTTGTGAAGCGGATGTGAAATAATTTTTCATCTCCTTTCTCTATTTATGCTAATGTACATGCTCTTTATTTGTAACTAGAGAACAAAGAGACAAATGAGAATAAGGACACACACATTACACATATATTCCTAAAAGTATTATATAGAACTTGGGTTAATATAACTTTTCTATTATATTTCTACATATGTTGTCAATTTCCTTCTCTAGCTTCCTTGTTCATTTACAATAGATAATATACTTAATTTCTTCAACAGAAATAGATAAATTATGATAGTGCCCATTTCCTATAGATGTACCTCTACTAGTACAAAATGAAGAAATCATATTTCATATAGTTGCATGCAAATTAGGATAATAATTGACTTCAACTTAACAAACTATGTGTACAATCAATTAATCATTGATGTTTCCAAAAAGATTAATAATCAAAAACTATGAACTATATAAATATTATAAGTATAAACACATCTACATCTCTTAATTATATATTTGAATATTTTATATAACAAATATAGAATCAAATGCATCTCTTAGTTATTTTTTGAGCATTTTTTATAATAAATATGGAACAGGAGTACTACTAGATTATATTGGAAACTTATTGCATTATTTTTAGTTGTCCTCATAGTTGGAAGTGTACATTTATTTCACAAAAAAACATAACTTCTATAATTCAATATGCCATATTCAAACTCATTCTAGCTTATATAGTGATCTTTGTTACCTTTGGTGCTATCATATTTAGTGAAATCATAGAACTTCCTTATGAAGAAACCTAATGCATGGTACAAAAATATGCTAAGAAATCTAGGCTTTAATCCATTTTGTAATAGGAAGTAACAAATATCTTTGATTGATTCAATAGAAATAAATAAAGTATGATGGTGCTCATTTCTTGTAGATGTACCTCTATCAAAATAAAACAAAGAAAGAAAATTTCCTATAGATGTATGTAAATTAGGATCACAACCAACTATAAAATAACAAAATCTATGTATAACACATGAATTAATCAATATCACAAGATGTTTTCAAACAAATTAATATTGAACAAATTTGAGTTACAAATAGTAAAAAGAGATGAAAGTGGAAATGAATGCCGATGTAAGTAGTGGAAATGAATGTAATCTAATCATTGAATGCTATTTCTATTTGATATAAGAATATGTATAACCATAACTAATAGATGTATTTGCGATGACTTTCAATTTTGAAATTGATAATAAAGTCTAATTTTTTTATTATTGGTGTGTTTCAAAGCTCACATTGTGTTTTTTAACCTATAATTCACAACGTATCAAACCCATGTGTTTTTAAATAGTGTATTTCTAGGTTTGCATTTCAAATAGCAACAACATTGTTCTTGTTTTGGGTAAATTGGATATAATTTTGCATAATAGAAGTTACAAAACACATTGTGTTTTGGGTACCATGTGAAGTACACGTTACAAATCACAGTGTGTTTTGAAACTTGCAATTTCTCATACCCAAACAAATTGTCATGAAATGATGTTATATGAAATGCAAACTTAGTTATGTATAGTTATGAATTTCTTATCAGAAATAAGACATTTTAAAACATGTTTTATTTAAAAATGGAGTATTTTTAAATTGCAATTCACAATGCACTAATATTGTAAGTTCACATAATTTAAACAATATATTAGGTGCTTTATTGACATATTGAATTTTCATGATATAATGGAGTTGGAGACATTATAACCTATCTATAAGTTCTAGAGAGATCTTTGGAAGGGAAGATTTAATATGAGAAGTATAACAGAACATTCTAGTATTCAATATGGTAATATGGTGGCACACCCACAAGTTGAATATACCAATTTGAAAAGCCTTTATAATTTTGACTAAAACAAAATACTTTCTAGAGGAAGGAGGTTGTAAGCTTACACCCATTCATTGCAAAGAATTAGAACAAAACACATTTACAAAGTTGTATTAGGGAATAAATTAAACAAAAATAATATAATGATAGATTATACACTTAGTTATTATGTTTAACCCTATCACCTACTATAAAAACTTAGTACATTAACCAAGAGAAGAGGGGAGAAAATACAAGTTAGAATTTAATGACAAACAAATACAAAATATTTTCATTTTATAGCCCCAATAGAATTATACATTGTCCACTATAGAAGATGAAGCAAATATTTAATCTTATCACTAATAGAAGAAGTTAGAAATATATGTGAAAACAAAAGATCAAATCAAACTATTCTACAAAAATAAAAGGGTATTTGGAAGCTTATAGAAAGAATGGATAAAATAGATAGTCCATCTCAAAAGTTATGTTACACCAAAAAGGACAATATATCATTTTAAAGGTGAGATGATATTAGTAGGACAAAGCTAGGATGTCTCAATGACAAAAATTATTTCAAAGGGAGGATGATGTTCATAGGATAGAGCTAACTTTAAAACAACATACATCCTTCACAAAAGCAATGAAACACGAACACATCCAAGGGGAATGATAGAAAAGAGATACACTCCTCAAGATATACTTATACTTGGATATAAGTACAAGCTTAAAAGATGAAATATAGACATAATTATAGATATATACACATAGTCATACAAGAAATAGAAAGAGGTGCAATTATGTACATTTAATTAGTGTAATTTGAGAATGATTGAAAGTATACATGTAATGTAATGTTATTGATTGTGTGATAAGATAGAGAATTCTACCTAATGTAATAGAGTTATACACGATAAATATAATCTATCACAAGTTGGTCTGGTTCATAGCTATTACATTGTGATGCATTTTATGTAGGTTAATAGATATAATTTGTTAATTTTACATATCCTTTCCTACTTCAACTTTAAATAGCTCTCTACATAAGCTTCTATCTTCTTCCTATCCTTAATACCAGGGTAGATATAATATTGAAGCAACTTAATCTTAGATACCTTATTTGTGATCGTTCTTTCCTATAGTGCCACATTATAGTCTTCTTGGTAGGTAAATTATTTCTCTAAGGTAAGAGCACGCATAGGTACCTAAATTTCACAATCACTAAAACTAACGCTTGCACCTGAGCGAGGCGCAAGGAATACGCCAATAGTATTATATGGTTACCTAGAATTTATGGCATGATTCTCCCATTAGTGTTCAAATATGTTTGAAGGAATTATTGAGCCTTTCTATGCAGAATATTTTCATGGAATTTATGTTAGTATATGTGAGTTATTATGGATCACCAATTAATTTATTTTTGCATGCATATTTTCTACAAAATGAGATCCAAAATTATACTGAATCATTTTCTCTTTCACACATTGAATAGAAACACAAAATAGAAAATTGCAAAAAACTTCTTAAGTCAAAAGGCCCTAATGTATTGATTCAGGAAACAAATTACCAAAATAAAACTAAATATGGGTTTCTAGCAAGGCCACAAAAAACCACAACTATAGAATATGATATTGTCTACTTTGAAGTAAGGAATTATTATAGGAAACAAAAAGTTTGAATTCGTAGCCTTCTCAGCCAATCAATTGAGGGAAAATTAAGTTTTGATGTTTTCTCTCTTCATTAAAATAATGCACTAGACAATTGCCTTGCCATCTAATGAATAGCAATATGATGCATTCACTATGCATAGAAAGGACAACTGCTTGAAATCATAAACCATCTCTAGATTAGAGCAACCCAACATGTTCAGATATGTGAGAGACTTGAGCTGACCAAAATCATCAAAAACCATCTCTAGATTAGAGCATCAATACATGTTCAAAAATGTGAGAGACTTGAGTTGACCGAATGCATCAGGAAGTCTTGAGATTCTTGAGCAGAATAATATATCCAACATCTTTAGATGAATCAACTAATTGAATGACTATGAAAGGATTTCTAAACATTCAAATCTACTTGCATTGAGCTTTTCCAAATGACTAAGCAAGCTAAAGCTATTTGGAAGGCATTCTAATCCACTTCCCCTTAAATTCACCATTTTTAATGCAGAGAGATTGTTAAAGCTTTCTGGCAACACAAAACTAGGAGATTGACTAACAACAACAAAAATTGAAGAATTTGTAATAGCAGAAGCTTGAAGTAGAGGAGGTTTCTTCAAATCTCCATCACCTACACTTGTTATATAATTTGAATGTTTGTAAAAAAATTTCCCCATCATGTGATACAATATCCTAAAGTTTTCATTGCATTTATTGGTAAAAATTGTTAAATACAATGATACAACCATCAAATTTAGCCCTTGGATTGTTACCCAATTGGGAGGACTTTGATTCTTTTGATTCAAAATAGATCGGTAATCTAAATAAAATTTAATCCATGGGTGGTGCACGATAACATGGAATACATAGTTATTGAGTGTACCAAGGTGAGCTTTATCTTGTATGCTTAATTTGGTTTGCTGAAATATAGTTTTTTGTATTTGGGGCTGCCTTGTGAGGTTAAATCTTCCTTATGTATAGGAAAGGAATTATTGATATCACTTCTTGCGCTCTATTAAAAATGGGGATAGGTACAGAGGAGGGTATTTTTGTTACTTTTTGAATATTTAGATAGAAAGAAAGAACCATTCGCAACATTGACACTCCATTCTTTTGTGGAGTTTAACACTTATAGTTACATGATTTCTAAATTTATGTGGGCTTCAATGTTTTGGTAATATTCACCTTACTGTCTCATATTGCAATGAACTTGTGCCTTCAGTTGTGGATTACTATTTCTCTTAGAAGCCATTTCCGAGGGATTTATGTTGCTCCAAAGTTATCTTGGGAGGTACACTGAGTCTTACCTAAGCGTGGACTGCATTATTTTTTTTTGTTTTAACCTTTCTCATTATTGTGTTAATTTTTCCACTTTGATTGATGAACTAACAATAGGTTTTTCCATCCTAAACCATAAATCAAAATTTTAATCCGTGTACAAATCTCACATTTTTTACCATGCTAATTTTCTTTGAATAAATTCTCTTAGAGAAATGCAATTCTCTTCTCATGCAATTAAGTTTTTTTTGTTTAATGGTGCTCTTAAATCATTACAACAACTCTTCTCAAGAAGAAAAAAAAAAAATTAACATTCTCTCAAAAAAGGTAGATGAAGACACATAATACAAAGTTAAGTGATGTTTGAACCACCAAAAATATGCATTCAAGGTCTATGAAAATCTGAAAATTAAAAAAAAAAAAGATTAAGATCATACTATTAAAAATTCTAAATTAAAATGTTGCTGAAAATTGAAATGACTGGGAAAAAAATGATTTAATTTAATGATTCATTTACAATAAAAGATTGAACCACACCTTAAGAAAATGTTCCATAGGACACCAGTTGTCTAATCCTATAACAAAAATAGAAAACTTAAGACAGTTAGAATTTGATCTTACAAAATCCATAAGCATGAGTTGATTTTTCCATTACTTACCTAAATTCTAATCGAGGTGAGCTTTAGTTCCTTCCCACAAACAGAAACAAGAACTAACTTTGGTTTCAGCTGTAAATAAGTCAAAGAACTAACTACTAATGCACAAAAGAACTAACTCTGGTTTTAGCTAAAAACAAGTTAAAGAAATTGATAGTTAGAAGTCAACATCAATGGGCTTCAAGCTCAAAGATGGAAGAGGAACAATTCAGAGGGGCTATGGAAAAGGGCTTATGTCTTGGTCTCCTCTATAACTAAACTTTTTTGGGAATAAAAATCTCCCAAGTGTAGAAGACACATCTTGGATCAGGCTAGATATGATTCCATTTGAAAATTTGAACAATCATAATAAGATTCTATGTCTCTGTACATAACCAGTAATCCATTTCTCTAACAAATTGATGCTTGAGTGTCACCATGTTTGAACGTGGAAGGCCCAAAAACATTACTTAAATTCTATAAATGTAATAGGTAACAGGTGGTTAGCAAAAAAAATTTTAGTGTGGGTCTATTCCATAACTATATACATGAGTGAATATTCCAAGAGAGGTGACACATTGGTTTGAATTAGAGACATCAATTTAAAAAAAATAGTTTAAATTAACGAGGTTTGAAACCTTAGCTAGTTTCCTACAATATATTAGTTTTTATTTCGGAAATTGATTTAGAAATAATAAATTAGGTTAATGAGAGTTAAGGTAGTAGGTAGTTTGTTGTAGTAGTATAAAGTGTCAAGACCATATTGTTGGGGGATAAATGATCAAGTAACTTAGGGGGCTAATATTATAGTCTTTATTCCTACATGGATATGGGATCTTCCCAAGCTTTTTCATCCTAACCTTTCATCTAACTAGTTAACTAGTTCATTTCCATCAAGGAATCAAGACTGACATCCAATCACCTTCACTATTTGGATTTGTACAATAACAATTTACAAGGTACTCTTCCCTACCGCCACCATCTGGTATTATACTATTGTGCATGTCCAATAACCAGTTTACATCTTCAATTCCTTTAGATATTGGAGAATATCTTGAGTATGTGGTATTTCTCTCTTTGTCTAGGACTAATATTAGTGGAAAGATTCCAAATTTTATTTGCAATAACTATATGCAAGTTCTAGAGTTGTCAAACAACATGTTCAACAGTATTGTTTTTGCTAATTTAATAGTAAACATTTTGAATCTAAGGGTTCTGAACTTGGGTAACAATTGTCTGCAAGGTCACATGCTAGGATTCCAAAATTCTATAAAGCTTTAGATTCTAATTCTAAATGGTAGTCTTTTCCAAGGGGCTATCACATTGTCTTTAGCAAATTGCAATTTCCATAGTGCTCTTGATATAAGAAATGTCAATCTAGAAGGAAACTTTCCAAACTAGATTAGAAAATTATCAAATCTACAAATTTTTATTTTGAAGTTCAATAAATTTGAAGGTAATATTCTGAAGCAAATAATTGGTCTCTAAAAACTTCAAATTTCAAACCTTTCTCAAAATGATATTATAGGTTTTATTCCAACAACCCTTCAAAATTTATTAACAATGGTAAACGCATCATAGGGCAGTCCACAAAAGCTTGGCTATCGATCTTATATATACTATTTAATCTTCAAGTAACAATTTGTACAAAAGACAGGAAGATTTCTTTTAAGATAGTTCAAACAATTTTAAAATTATGAGATTGAGGCTCCAAAGTGTTCTGCACCAAAATCTCACCCTTATAATTCATTTGGTACACCACTCCAAAAATAATAGAACATGCTATATGCATCAAATTCAAACCATACAATTTGAAACCCTTTAATTTTAAGCCTTAACAAAATCAAACAGAACCCTACCATGATAGAATATTTTCTTTTAGTTGTTGCTTCAATCTATTCACAGTAAATAGAGGTAGAGTAAATCAAAGTAGATATGAAAGTATGGGAGTTTGAGGGCTACTAAAGTTGGATTTTATGTGGAGGGTATGTGTAAGATCATGATGGGCCAAAAAGTGGCAATATGATGGGTATCTACAAGGTATGTGGCTTGACGATTCTTTTTTATCCACAATTGATGAAACAAAAAGAGTTTTTAAAGGAGATTCTTAGCTTTCCACCAATATAAATTATGCTTTAATTTGAACTTGATAAATAATTATTATTCATTTTCTATGTGAATTATGATTAAAGTCTTGATTGATAGGCTGATTGAAAAAAATCTATAACTTTCAAATGGTATCACATTTTTTGAATCCAAAACATGCATCACATTCTATGCTTCGTATACTATAGGAGTAAAAATGAAATGAATTTCATGAAGTTTTGACCAAGTTAAGGTGGTTAGACATACGAGTTTTTTATATTTTTTTAAATTTGTAATAAAAAATTCATAATTAATTATTTACTTGGAAAAAATTCTAAAAAAATATGCATCACATTGGTACATGAGTGCTCTACTTATATGTAAAATCTTATAAAAAAAAATTATTATTTTATTATCGTTAGGGTGGTCAGACAAACACCTACTATTGTTTTGAATGTATTAGCTAACAACTTGAAGAAGTGCCAATTTAAACTCTCTTCACGAGCACCATAGCTCTTCAAATCATCTTACACCATTTCTTGTCAAAGGATACTTGCACAACCACATCATTTATCTTGTTAGTAGATAACAAGTTCCATGTCAATCTTGGGATACATAAAACTCTTAGAGTGTAATTTCTTCAATTTTTGACCATGGAAAAATAAAAGAAAATAATAATAATAATAATAATAATAATAATATTATTATTTGGACATGGAGAAATTAAAACATTATTTTATTTGAGCCTTTATATAAAATAATACTATTTAAGTCACTTGAGAAAAATAAATAAAAAAATATAAAGTGACTTATGGGGGAAAAAGATGAAAAAAGAAATTAAAATAAATTAATTATTCCCCAAAACTGGACGCCTAGGGCTAGAATGGGAAAAAAAATTATTTAAAAATCATTTATGGAGTTTTGGAGTCCAAAAGAGGTTTAGAATTTTCGATAAAAGGCCCTTTATCTCTTCCTAGGCCCATATTCTTGATTTGGCATAATTGATATTTCTCCATTTTCAGGTGATCATAATAGTTGTGGCCTAACGATGAAAACCTTCAAGAATTAGTAGATTGGACAAAAACCCAACTCCACATTGTGAGTTGAATTCATCCAGGGTTTATCATTGAGCATATTCACAAATTATTCATCATTTTGGGGCTTCAATCAGCTAGGGTTTGAAGTCTATTTGCAAGTTGAAGACTTATTGTTGCAGATATGGACATTTAATGGTCATATCTTCATGATATTTTGGATGGCTCGGGTTTAATAGTGCTAGAGAAAATATATAGAACTGGCTGCTAGAGTTTATGACCCTATTTTGGTGGCATTTTGCAGATTTTGAATACCAAATATTTTATAAATAATTTTTGCATAAGGGTGACTTATTTAGAGGATTTTTGGAGGCATTTGCTGAGGGTTTCTGGTAGCAGTTAGGAAGTACTTTATATATTTATTTCTGCATATGGGTGCTAGGGTTTGGTGAAGTTTGAAGGAGAAATCATCATTTCAGCTCAAGTGCCTTTAGGGTTTGAAGGCATTATTATTATTGTAGATTTATTTGAAGAATTTCCAACTCCTTTCCAAGGCTTATCTGCTGATCTAAAGATATCACCTGTAGTACTACATTTTTAGCTTACATCCTATCATTTTCATTGATCAAAGCTTTCAATATTACAACCTATGAACTAGGTATGTTCATATTTCCATTGGGAATCGATAAAAAGTTGAATGTAGAAAGATATACCTTGTTGTAGCAATAAAAACAGAACTATTCAGATCCAATTTCTATTGTAATTTCATTTCTATTGAGGAGAAATAAGAGGTTGATGTGTGTTCTTCCATTTGTTTTGTAATCTATGCTTATTCGCTATCATTATATGAAATTGCTTTACAAATATCAAACTAAAAGCAATCAAACATCTCATCAAAACTTCAAGCAAACACTCAGAAAATCAGAACTCTTCAGTTGCATGAAGTGTTTGACAAAATGTCAAACTGCCAAAATTGGAAAATTAGGGCAGAATAAACAGGGGTTCTTACATTGAGATTCCATGATAATGAAAATTTGGAGTATGATTTTGACCCTCTCCTAATGAACAATATGAAATAAATTTATTTCTCAAGATATAATTTCTCACTACCAAAAATCATACAGTCTAAAACTAATCCTAATGGAGAGTCATGTGGAAAGATGCTTCATAGATAATCATCCATGCATCGTCACATGTATGCATTGCAAAATCTTCAACAAATGTATCATTAGCATCATCCTAATAAATCTTAGAATTTAAATAATTGTCAAATTCATTCTTGTTATTGTTATTCTTCTCCTCTTGGTAGTCATTTTAATGTGCCCAAACTTGTCATAATTCCAAATTTTTATCTTGTATTTAATCAAACTTAGATCTTCTATAATTGGATTTAGCTTTATCCTTCTTGTACATCTTTAGTAGCTTTTGTCTTTTTAACTCTTATAAAAAATAAGCATGATCCACAACTTCTCTTAGTGTCATTTTGGCAATAGTGATAATACCAAATTGTTCCACAAATCTACAAAGAACATGACAAGTAGTCATCTATTTGGACATTAATAGATTTCAATTGGTTCACTATAATTTCAGATTTAAATGTTTAGACCTCCCTTCACCATCACCCATTTTCAAGAAACACAACCTATTCTTTCATAGGTGATCAATGGTTTAATGAGACTCCTTATCTTTCTATCAAACATTATTTAGTCATCCACTGACATAGCCACAATTTTGTTTCCGAAAACCACAATTCACAACTCTTGATCTATGCTTAAATCTTTTTAGAGGCTACCATTTATGATGTGGAAGAGAGTGCTCCAGGTTCCTATGGTCTAAGACGGGGAAGGCAAGCTAGAGTTGCGATATAATCTTGACATGCGGTGGGCAGGAAATCTTTCAGTGCAAGCTGGTAACTAACAAAAAACCATATCAACCAGGTTATGATGTCTAGGCAACAAAACACCCCATACAAAATTTATCCATGAGGGAGACCCTATGTAGAAACCCAGTTCGTGGAGGTACATTAAAACTAGCAATTTTTCTCGAGTGGTGGTGTTTTCCTTAGGTGGAAAGATGCTCGCCCACAAACACATAATCTCATGTAGCCTTACATATGTGGTGGTTATATTCTTTACGAATCGTTTTGGGATGTATGAAACTTTAGCAGTCAGTATGACATTGCTCTCTTACCCTTTAACTAGGGTAAGTTCTTGTAGGCAATTATGAATCACTCTCGTTCTGAACCATTTTTGACACCTACTTGTAGGATTGTTTGTGTCTGCTTGGAAAATGTAAAGCATAAACTGAAATGTAATGCCAATCTTAAAATATCTAGAGCTATTTTGAGAGATGCCTCTCATGTCAAGAGATGGAAGCCATGAATGTATGTTAGATTGATTTTTTTTTGTTCGGTGAATGCTTTTGAACTGGAGTTATGTATCAGTGAGGTCACAAACTAGGGACCTCATCCCCAAATCCTCACAGGCCAGACGTGCGAACCACTCATATGCCAAAAATTATGGATGGAAATTCCCTCCACAAGACCAAATTAGAAGTGATAATTCAAGCATATGTTAAAGAAATGGCCTAAATATGTGGTGTGGCTGCATTGCATTCAAATTCTCCAAGAAATGCTCCTCTTTCCTTGTCTATAACTATTTTATTTTATTATTTGTTTAAATTGAAAATTTCCACCACTGTTTGAAGAAAACCCTCCAACCAAGTTGTCTCTACTTATTTTATTTTATTAATTTATGAAATTATCCTAAATGCATTAGTATGCAATTCAAATGTTTCACACTTCAAATTGATTCTTACTAGTGACATGGAGGGAAACATCCAGTCAAAAGTTTTAAAAATTTGAAAATGAAAAACTAGATTCAAATCTACAAATCATTAAACTATCTAAATCAATTCCATAATTTTTAAATTTGATCAAAGATTATAAGTAGATAAATTGTAAATTGAAATAAAAAACTTTAAAATAAATACAAATAAAATCAAACAAGATTCATATTATATTTATAAACTTAGGCATTAATCATTATATCAAGAATAAATAAACTACAACAAATAAATAAATAAATATATAATTTTTTACCATTAAAAAACATTTCAGTTAACTAGATTTAAAAAAAAAACAAAATTGTTATGTTCTATTATAAAGTCACATTTTATATTTGTGAGAATTTCAAACAAAATTAAATGGAAAACAATATTCACTGACCTCTTTAAAAATGAGTGGATAGCAAGAGCACATCTTTTAGATTGAGTTTAGATTACAAGGCTCTCGTCTTCATTCATGTTACATTTTTGACTATCGTATTAAAGTTAATAAAAATATCAGATATATTCATACTAAATTTATACAGTTTCACAGTCTAATTCTCTCCATCTTGTGACAAATTTCTTTCATGTCAAAATCCAAACAAGAAATACAGTGATTCATTGATAAAATGTATGTTGAACAAAGGTTAAATGTTGAAAAGTTGTCGTTCATGTCATTCACATTGATCTCTCACCTATGCACAATAAATTCTTTAGCTAACATTGTGCTACAGTAAATCCAACATTTATTATGTATTTTCCTATAAATCTAATGTATGTGCATGTATTCATCAGAGCTCAATTTTTGAGTTCTGTATTCCATAATTGCTTTCAAGGTAACTTCAAGTTAGTTTGGTTAACCAATGTTGCTCAAATTCTTTCGGTCACAAAATTATCGGCCAACACTAAATAAGTTATAGACTTGCAATTGCCTAAGGATTATGGAATTTGTCCCATCAACTGATTATTAGAAACATCCAACTTTTGAAGTGAAACCAAATTGCCAACGTTTTCAGGAATAGCCCCTAAAAACTATTGTTGTAGATGACTAGCTATGAGTAAGATTCTTGACTTCACCAATACTATACCCCAAAAACTATTGTTGTAGATGACTAGCTATGAGTAAGATTCTTGACTTCACCAATACTATATGGTATAGATCCCCATAAATTTTTGGAAAACAAAAAGCAAGTTTGTAATGATTGGAGGTTTCCTATGGCTTCTAGAAATGTACCTGTCAGATTGTTAGTGTCGAGGTAAAGATTCTCAAGCAACATCAAATTGGTTATTCCTGTACAGGTATGATTCCTTCCATATTATTTGTACCTTAATTCAAATAGGTCAACTCTGTTAAGTTTCCAATTCCCTCCCATATCAAACCTATTAAAAAATTTACACCTAGGTCCAAATGGGTTAAATTCCTAGGCTTTCCAACCCCGAAGGAAATGGTTTCGCTTAATTTGCTTACACTCATGTCTAACTCGGTTAATTGGGTCATGTTGAAGATGGATTCTTGTAGTGTTCCTTCAAGCGTGTTTTCGGTTAAAGAAAAGGTGGAGATAGGAAATACGACAACACTTATTAGCGATGGTCCCTTAATAGGGTTCGTTCCAACATCAAGGCACTCAAGATTGCTACAGTTTCCTATTTATTCAAGGATGGAACTTGTAAAATTAGTTGGGCCATAGAGTCATAATTGGACGAGTAGATTCAAATTTCCTAATGGAGGTGGTATATAGCCAATCAACGAATTACCCCCCAGAAATAGTACCTCAAGTGAAGAAAAATTAGCCAAAGTTGTAGGGATTTGGGTCTTCAACTTGTTATCATTCACGAAAATGTATTGCAATTTATTGATTCTCCCCGCCTAGGATGGAATACTTCTTATCAAGTTCAGACGACCAAAAACAGTAAAGTAAAATTACGTCGAGAGGCGTACTATTGCTACGGCATGTTTCCCTATACATTAAAGCGGAATAAAATATATATAACTGTTGTCACGGAATTTTTAATGCAGAAGAAAGCAGTGGAAAGCGGTTTACACAGAAGCTACGGGGAGGTCGTTAATGACACATGTAGACCATGTTTGTACGGTGGACCGCTTTCAGTACCTCGCATATCCTTCTGGAGCCCAAACAGTTAATGTTGATGGAGGAAGCTTCAAGAAATTAAGGCTCAATGACGATGGAGTAGGGTTGAAGAAATTAAAGCCAAAAGATGACGGAGGAGGGACGATGAACTTTAAGCAGCTTGACGATGGAGTAGTGTTGAATAATATCCTGGCGTTGGTGTTGTGCCACAACGAAGCCTTTCTGAGATGCGTGTTCTGGATGGCAGTGAAGGCGTTGGGGAGATCATGGGTTCCTTCAGTGAGTAGGAGTCCACAGTGGCTGTGACATTTCCTCCATCATGTGGTTGATTTATTTCGTCGTGCAGACCCATTTTCAGACCACCTCCCCAGATTTAAGAGGTGTGGCATCGGCCATATTGGCGCTTCTGGTGAAATAGAGTAAAATTGGGTTCATTTGTTTGAGAAGAGAGAAGCTACTTTCTTAGCGTGTGGAAAGTTACCTGTGGCAGCCAAAATAAGTGGAGTCAAATTGAGTGCGAAGGAGAGCAAGAATAAACATTTATATACAGTAAAGAGGCCCTGATCCAGCAATATCAACCCCAAATGCGACTCCCCTGACTTGGCAGCTTGTAGGTGGGCCAGAGGAGACAAGATATTTTCGCAAGTGTGCTGCTGCACACAATATCTATGCCTCTATTTAAAGAGGTCTTAGAAGTATCTGGAGATATCCATATTCAAAGCACATGCGTAGAAAAATAGACTGGAGGTCGGCAGTAGAAGTTTCTAGCTTCAATGCTACAGCCGTGAGAAAGGTTGGGAGAAGCTTCCTTAGTAAATGTGGTAGTTGGTCGAAATTAATACTCTCCAACACTCCCCCTTAATTTTGACCATGAACTAATTACTCTGAATATACATGCCATGATCTAGAACAGATGGGTCCTGGCCTAAAGCCTTGTTAGGTACCCATTTACAATTTGCAAATTCTTTTCCTTTGTCTCTAACGAAGTCTACGGACTTCCTCAAATTCTAAGGTCATTCTGGAATGCTACGACATTCTCCAATTCCTTTGTTGTTCATTTGCCATTGACTGCGGTCATTCTTTCTCTACTTTTCTTGTGGTTGCAACCAAGTCTTCAAACTTCTTCAAAACCTTTTCTTTGCCTTCTTGATGATTTTCATGCCTAACAATACCTTTTTCTTTGTCCCACTGCTGCAGCAGTCTTTTACAGCTTCGCATGCCTTCACTATTCCTTTCATGATTTCTCCTTCAACAGCTGCAGCTGTCTCTTTCACTGATTCTTCTCTTTGATCTCTTTTCGACTATCTCCAAGGGAGCATCTCTTCTGAGGTTTAGAAACTCCTTTTATTTGCATTACAAATTCCTCTCTGCAATGAACAACTGCCTCTTTTCTTTGGCAGGCTTTTACAACTTTCTTAATCTTGGCGGGATGCTCTTCGATCTCCCCCTATCCCTCTATAATTTCACTTCACCTCAGCTGCGGCTGACTTTTTAGTGATCTAAGACTATGAAACCTTGAGAGCTGTGACGATCTTCCTTTGCAGCTTCAACTGGGACGATGACTGCTTCTTTTCTAGGCAGTGCCTTCCTTGCATTGCGATACCTTCAAAATCATGAACTGCGGCAGCATCTTCATATTATGACGGGCCTCCTTTCTGGGCTTCTTCTTGAAATCTCCTTCGCTTATGAAGTGATCTTTTCAAACAACAATTCTATTCTAACCTCTGACGACAACAAACACTTGCAGCTTGGGCAACTATCTCTGGCTTCAGATCCTTCATCGACTTCTATAGTGACGATTCCTTTGGCTTCAACAAACTCCGATTTGTAGTGGTTTCAGCATGACAAAAGAATTCTCACTTTGGCTACGACCTTATGAGTTGCGGCTCCTTATTTGACACCTTACACCAATCGATGGTTTTAACATCCTTCCAACATTCAATGGCATCTTAACAATCTCTTTGTTTAGCACCGACAATCTTCAGATCTACGGTGACTTTTCAAAACAATGAATTTCCAAAACAACTCTAGCAGAGTGTGATCAACTCTTGGTTGTAGCCTTATCTCCCAACAATCCAAGCACAAGATGGGGCTATTAATATCTGCGATCCCTTTTATAATGTTGGCAGTTAACAACCTTGCTTCAAGTGGTTGGCTTCATTCTCCAAATGATTCTCTTCTATATGCGATTTCTCACATCTATGATCCTTGACTTCAGACATTAACCTCCAAATAACTTTATCAAACTTTAAAAGGCTTCCAAACTTTTGTGAAAACCTACACTTCTTCTTTGGCCTCACTCCTTCAGTTGGCGATTAACAAGATAGTGCTAGGCACCTCTTCTTTGATCTGCAATAGTGACTCCATGATCTACAAATCACACAATCAATTCTACAACATTAACTCTGCCCTGATCTTCTGGATCTAACTTGGCTCTTATACCAATTGTAGGTGGGGCAGAGGAGACAAGATATTTTCGCAAGTGTGCTGCTACACACAATATCTATTGCCTGCTTCAAGTGATTACAACTTCCTCTATTTAAGGAGGTCTTAGAAGTATCTAGAGATCTCCATATTCAAAGCACATGCGTAGAAAAATAGACTGGAGGTCGGCAGTAGAAGTTTATGGCTTCAATGCTACGGCCATGAGAAAGGTTGGAAGAAGCTTCCTTAGTAAATGTAGTAGTTGGTCAAAATTAATACTCTCCAACACAGCTTCTGACAATTTCTTGGAAGGTACTTTCACAAAAGTGGGCTTTGGAACAGCAGTATCCTTTTCTGCAATGTGAGGTAAAGTGGAGTGCCTTATTGAATGAAGTTTGTCCTATTGCTCCACGTCTTCATCTTCCTCTTCATCACCTTCAATGTCCAAATCACAGAAATGGCTGGTCACTCACAGCATTCCCTCTCGTCCATCACTTACACCACAACGTCTTTGAAGGATTCCATCATTTCACCAGCTAGATTTCTCTCGCTTTTCGTTGGGTTGTCTGTAAGATTGGGTCTCATGTTTTCTTGTCCTGTTGACATGTATACATTTCCCCGGTCTTCATTGAAGTGTATTTTGGGTAATATGAACTATGTTTGACCAAATTTCATGCTTTTTAATTGCATCCACACATGCATTACATGTTTGGATTGAATTCATACAGGTTTGATGTGCTTCAATTGCACGGAAATGACTTTCATTTGTTTGGTTTTATTTTAAGTGGGTCTCATATATCTGAGTTTGGTTCCAGTAGTTTGGGTTTTACCTGTCTAGATTTAGTTCTGTATGCGGCAGCGTAATGATCTTATGCTTAATTGGTCTTAGATTTTCAATTTGTAGGGGAACTGTTAATTCTTTATTCTGGTTTTCTAAAAGATTTGGGTATCATAGGTTTTATGTTTCTATTATGAATAACTAAATAATTTTGCATTGATATGCACAGTGCCCATTAATGCCATAGTACTTGGCCTAGGATATTTTGGTGCTACTGAAGATGGTGAATCCATCAAGTTGATGCTTGATTGTGCTATGTCAATGACAAATGTACTTAACGATGTTGCAGATTTAGGGTCGTATGCTTCTTCAAATGCAAAATCTCAATTTCATGGCATGTCATGTTGGAACTCTTGATTCTATTTTCTAGGCTTTTCTATGTTCTCCAAATTTATTAGTAATAATTTACACTATCTTCTCCCAATTTAATTGAGTTTAGTCATGTATGTGTATGTCGAGATGTACTTGGATGAAGTGGATTGTTTCAAGAAGAAAGAATCAAGAAAGAAAAGCAAATTACAACAAATGTATTCAATACAATGAGCATTTGTAAAAATAATGCATTCTTAATGATTTGTATAATTATGTTGTGCAAAACTTTTTTAATGTATTCAATTTTCTAAGCTCCTATCTCACAAAAAAACAAACTAGTCCACTAAGATATCACTTGACATTACTTAGATATATTATAGAATAAGATAACTAAACTAGTTTATAACAATTAGGTAGAAGAGAAGATAGGTGGAATGTTACCTTCGAAGTAAAGATATGAGAGTCATATACTTGTTAGATTCTTAATGTACCAAGGACAAAGTAAAGGAGAGAAGTGCAATCTCTTAGAGAAATTGGAATACTTTCATTCTGATTATTGTAAAACACTTGTGAAGACGTAAGTTGACTAGGCCACCAAATTCTAATGATATGCTTCTCTTCAAGTTGTTAATTGAAAGTCTAATCCACTAAAGGTGTGTGCAATTAAAATATAGATGTCAGGATGGAACCCATTAGCTAATTGATTTGAGGCCGAGAAGCCTCAACACTCTCAATTTTCCAAGCTAAGGGGGAATCCTTCTGACCTGAAGGAATTAGCTGAGATATTCAAAATGCGCATCAAGGAGACGTATCTTATGGATGGAGAAAGGACACCTTCTGATCCCAATTGAGAGGGAATGATGACATCTGTTGGTTTGAATTTTATGGAGTTTGAATTACAAATATAAATTTTAATTTCTACTTATAGAGGCATCTTGTAATTAATTTGTGTTGTGTTAAATATAAAAAATGAAAAGATTCTCACATCAATCAAAATTTCTCTATTCTTTGTTATCTTTTGTAATCTATGGTTATCAAGGATGGCATGAGCACTCAAGAATGTTTTTGTTCATTTTGGCTGCATGATAAAATTGTATGGATGCAAATTCTAACCAACGGTCCTACAATATATTTACATTTTTTATTTTACCAATATATTTGAATCCATTTCTTGAACATTCTACAATTTTAATCATCAACAAAAGTATACCCTCAAGGTAGTATACTTTCCAAGGATTTATGTTTAAAAACATGAAGTTGTGACAATGCACAATACCTTTTTTGGAGGGTTTTTGGATGCAAAGTATCTCATAGTTGAGCTTCAAATGTACAATTTACAAAAGTGGTGTCCATAGGAGCAATCAAAACTTGGAATGTTGAAAGGGTTGGCGCTTCACGTGAATACAAAAATGAAGATACACTACTTGCTTTCTTTTCTTACGGCTTTGCAATTATCACTCATATACTTTAACAAATGTTGTTTGTTTATCTCTGAGATGGTGTTCAACATCAAGTTTGTGTTGAACTCTTTTTTTGGAAGTGGCAAAAGGTCACACCAATCCCAAAAGGGAATTTTTTGAAATAATAAAGGGAAATATTGGAGAAAGTGTGTATACACTAACTCATTTGATGCAAAAATCCGATGAAACTATCTGACGAAATATGTATAATTTGAGGTATCCTCGGGTGCTTGTAAAATTTGATGTGTAATTTTCAATTTTTTGAAAGTTTATCCTCGACATTCGTCAAAATTTTGGCGAAACGAGGGTTCGTCGAAATGTCAGCTATCATTTTCGTTGAATTTTTGACAAACATGAAAAATAGAAAAAAATCAAATTGTGGCTGACATAAAGAAAAAGTGAGTTCATGCCTAATTTATTGCGACAGTGTTTTGCTCTACTTGAGACTGTTTGTGGAGAACTAAGGATGATTTTCTTGGGAAAAATAAGAAAAATTTCAAGAAAATATTGCTAGGTTGAGGGTAGTCATTGTCTTTTTACAGAATTCAATTGTGATGTCAGATTTGTAGTCCCAGGTTTGAAAATCATATTTTAAAGCAACATCTCATCAGATTTCATTTTTAGAGGTTTAGGGTTTTGAGAATTTCATGTCCATATTTTGTTGTGTGGAATCACCATAAGATCACAACCAAGGAATAGATTCTTGTGACTGTAATTATGTGATCCATAACTCTA
The DNA here is from genome assembly GCA_007258455.2 of Sequoia sempervirens. Taxonomy (NCBI): domain Eukaryota; kingdom Viridiplantae; phylum Streptophyta; class Pinopsida; order Cupressales; family Cupressaceae; genus Sequoia; species Sequoia sempervirens. The sequence continues at coordinate 562,268,848 of VDFB02193867.1, forward strand.
TTGGTCATATGGCATAGTTGTGGTATAACAAATACAGGATGCATTCATGTGTGACCCAAGTTTAATGTGGCTATGTTGTGATAGAAATGAAAGCACTCATATAATGTAGTTAATTCAGGTTGTATAATGTAGGTGCCAATCATCATTGGGTGCATTTAAGTTGTCTCAAGTTTAATAGGTTAGGATGTAATTATAGCATGATCGAAGAGTGATTACCTCTTGCTACAATAAAGAGCCTATAAATCTAGTTGATATGCAGAGTGGTTGTGTTATATGAATTATGTAGTGCATTCAAGCACAACCCATGTTTAATGGGCTATTCTAGAGATGATCAAGATTTTCTAAACCTTATGAATGTTACTTGACATATATTTGCATAATCTCAAATTCTTTCAAAGGCTTTTGAAGTATCAATGTGTCCTATATAGGGTTTAGAATGATTTCTTTTAATTAAAAAATAAATAAATGATGTATTTCCCTATACTTAGATAATGTGGAGATCTCTTAAATCTACCCTAGCACACTATCCTCTTTGGCACTGTATTGTTTACTCCAGCTAGTAGGGTTTTGCATGTGACATCTTTAATATCTTCATGACCATGGCTTTTAAATAGATCTTAGTTTTTTCTTTCATCATTTACATGGTAACCCTTGAGTTCCATAATCCACCTTCAATCTCTTCTAAGAACGATGTCTTAAGCTAGACTGCATAGTATGCATATAAAGCAAGTCCTTCATACCTGCCATTGTTCCAAACCACCACTCATTGCCTTGCTTAAAATGTGCCTCCATAAGCACAATAGCATGTTTTAAAATCATGGTTTCCAATGATTGACCATTAAGCTCACCACTTTCATCATGAAGATACAATGAGATTTTTGTCTTCAAACTCAAGGCATTATGCAAGATAACATTGTGAATTGTTCATTGTGTATGATTTAATTTTCTTGCACATTTACTACTTTGCTAACTTCCTTTAAGACTGGGTATTGCACCCTTAGCTGCAATCTCAAACAACTCACTCACTATCACTTGAAGATTCCTTTTATGATCATCCTTCTATAAAATCAAACTATGCCCTATAGACTGCCTACTTACTACAGGGGACTCATTGTTTCATGGTATTGTAGTTCTTAAGATCCTTCAACCTTATTGACACTACTTCACAGTCCACAAGGTATTATTCACTATTCTCCCATCTTTGATGAGTCTCAAAACACTGCTCAAACATGCAATCCACTACCTCCATTATACATCAATGGCTAAGAAGAAACATTGAACCTATGATTACCATTGTTACTTCATTTGGATAGTCATTCCTTGATTGCATTTTCCTTGTCTAATACTACCAAAAGCATTTGAAAAACTCTTAAGGTCAGCAAGGGGGTAAGGAAACTCATTGTTAAAATCTCCACTTTACTATGCAAGGTTTGAGCTTTATTATCTTGTCATTGCTCAGTGTCTTTTTGACTGTCACATCTCAAGTGATTGTCATTATTCTTATTGTAGATTGCATTTACAAATGTCACGAAGCTACATAGTTTGCTTGTTATTGGCTACAATATTTAGATTGCAAGATTTTTTTATTACCTACAATGTCTCAATCTTTCAGGTATTGCAACCTCACTAATCCACTATAGTTATTGTTTATGTTTCTATGGAGGCCTACGGTTTGTACCCTAATCATGCTCTTACCAATGCTTCTATTTTTTTGTATTAGGGATATCTCAATGTTGAGGGCCCTAGGAATAAGCTCATCATAAGAAGTGACACATTGCATCTTTAACTAAAAGGATAAATCAGTATTGACATTAGCAATGATAATTCTGACTTATTGCTCCTTAGGAATAGGTCACTTACTCTTACTAGCTCGCTACATCCATCGTTGTAGGAAGTTTGTGATTAAGTTCAATATTCTGATTTTAGGAGTCTTAATGGTTGGAAATCATAGTAAAATCAGAATTTAATAAGTTTTGGATTTAGCAATTTAAAGTGTTTTTTGGGGTCATTAACTTCAGACTATCTTCTCTTTTGCAGGGATGGTTGCATGCCAATTTTTTTTGGTCTAAACTATCAGAATTAGTAGATTATGTTACCCATCTATGAATAAAAATTATTGGAGTGTGAGTTTGATATTTTTTCAAGATCTAAATAGTCAAGCTTGGTAAAGAAAAATCATGTCAGATAATATTAGTCCAGAACAAAATGAAGAGACAATTGATAGATTGTGGGCTAGATTGAAAAGAAAGGGTGATGAGAAATGTTATTGTCCTTGCAATAATTGCAAGGGATTAAAGATGAGATGACTTTTAATTACAATAGCTAAGAAACATTGTAGGCCGCATGGTCATGTTGAAGGGGGGCATGATTATTGTCCATTGGTAAGTTGTTCATTATATGTGTTTATATTAATTGAATTTGTAAATGTTTATATCATTTTAATATTATATATATAATCACTTGATCATGATCATGGTTTATTTGTGTCTATCATTATTATAAAGGTGGGGTGCCCTAGGGCAGATGATATGGATTATCACAGCCCGAAGAATGTGGTTTTGCAAGCAGAGGAACATGGAGCTGTGAATATCGAAGATGAAGTTAATGATCCTATGGAGAAGATGATTATGCACCAAAAAACACAGTTGAAGATGATGGTACAAATACATTGATCTATGACACATTTAGTGCAGAGCTAATTATGATGATCAAGATGACTTTGATGATGTTCATGATTTACTTGTACTTGAGAAGGCATATAGCCCCTTTATGAAGGCTCCCAAACAACTCTTCTCTCTGTTGTATTTTTGTTGTTGAACTTGAAGGTTATAAATGGTTTATCAAACATAAAAATCTCAATGATGTTAAGGTATGTCATATATGTCATCTTTTTTCATCTATTTTAATTGTTGTTAGTTTATCACTAGTAAATAAAGGATAAAATATGTACGATTAATATTCTTTATATGGAAAAATTAGTTTTGTTGTAGATTGATTGGTAATTTTTTGTTACCACATCAAATATTTTACCTCATTCATGGGTATGTGCGGGATCATGATGGGCTAAAAAGTGGCAATATTATGGGTATTTGTAGGGTATGTGGCTGATGACTTTTTTTTACCCAAAATTGATGAAATGAAAAGGGTTTTTAGAGGATATTCTCATCTTTCCACCAATATAAATTATGCTTTAATTTGAATTTAATAAATAATTATTATTTATTTTCTATTAGAATTACGACTAAAGTCTTGATCGATAGGCTGATTGAAAAACATCTGTAACTTTCAAACATTACTTTTTAAATTTGAAACATGCATCACATTCTATGCTTTACATACTATTGGATTAAAAAAAAAATTCATGAAGTTTTGACCAAGTTAAGGTGGTCGACATACGAGTTTTATATTTTTTAAAGTTTTAATTAAAAATTCATAATTAATTATTTGTTTGGAAACAAATTACAAAAAATATGCATCACATCAGGACATGAGTCCTCTATTTATATATAAAATATTATAAGAAAATATTATCATTTTATTATGGTTAGGGTGGTTAGACAGACACCTACTTATTTTTTCCCTGAAATTTAAGTACTACTGCATTGAACTTTCAAATTTTCACCAAATAGATTTTATTTATTTTTAAATAAACCTAGTAGTTTAGAAACTAAATTCAATTTTCTACAGATTCTATCTTTACATATTTTTGAAATAATATAGATAACTTATTCAAATTTTTATGTCAAGTTGCCTTGATTTTTCTAATTTTTTTGCCACCTAAGGGCCTACTTTTTCCATGATGATCCTACACATACCCTCATACCGAGATTTATGTGTCATTATGAAATATATTGGAATGGAGTATCAAGCAATAGATGCATGTTTCAATGATCATATTATATATCATAAACAACAAGAATTTGCAACAGGATGCCCTGAATGTCATATCAATAGATATTGAACAGATCAACTAACAAAAAAGGTGTCTTGCATGGTTCTTCATTATATTCCCATTATTCCATGTATGCAATGATTATTTAGGTGTGAAAGCTTAGCGCAATTTATGGATTACCTGCACAAAATAGAAGTGGATATGACATTCTTCAAATGTCTGCAGATGTTTCTAGATTTAGGGACATGGAGGAAAAATGGCCACACTTTAAAGAACCTCGTAATCTCAGGCTTTCATTGGGAGCGGACGATGCCAATCCATTTGGAGAGCTGAGATCTATTTACTCATTGTGACATGTTTTTGTTATCAACAATAACATTCCTCCATGGATGTCAATAAAGATAGAGCACATAATGTTGTCAATGATTGTTCTAGGTATTTGCTTACATCAATTTTCTTCGTAGTAGCATCTCATTTGTCTTATTTGTCGCATAATGACTTATATTTTTTTCACTCAATAGTCATGTACATTAATTTATATATATTTCAGTAAAATGGTTATAATAATTATGTAATGTTTATGTTCATTCAAATAGGTAAGTACCAAGTTAAAGATATGAATGTATATATCGAGCCTCTTATCGACGAGTTACTAAAGTTATAGAATGGCATCACTATGCATGATGTTTTTAGACCAACAAGACAAAGACAATTTCAATTCCATGCAATGTTTGTATGGACAATTCATGATGCCCCAGGGCTAAAAAAATTTTGTGGTATGTTATAACATTCGACTACATGTTAACAATATTTAATTTGATGAAGTAGATATCATGCATGTTTTTAAAATAATCTATTCATTACATATAATTAAAAAAATTAACATGTTTAATCCAATTATATATGATCTTGCAGGTCTTCAAACAAAGGGAAAATTTGCATGTCCAAAGATGAAATCTCATCATTCAACAAGTTTAGGAAAGCAAGTGTTTGATGAGTATAGACACTTCCTCCATAGAAATCATAAGTATTAAACTACTGAAAAACATCTTTTCAATGGGAAAGAGGAGACTACATGAAAACCATGAAGAATGACACCTCGTCTATGGAAGTTGGAATATAATAGAATTAATTTTTAAGGCTATACATCAGATCAAATTGTTTATCTATCATATATGATATGTTTTGAATTTATATTTTTAATTATATTGTGTTGTGTTTACTCATGTAGTAATTGACAATAATTGTCGTTGTTAATTTGTTTAACTTAAATGCTTCATGAAGGTCGTCAAAGCATTGCTAGTCTACTTCCACAACTATTGAAAAGTTATCCTAGAAAATTTAGTAGGTTGCCCTAGTATGAGTAGCTACAAATTGTGCACTTATTTGATACAATGCATATCGAAAAAAATATAATAGAAACGTTATAGAAAATATTGGATGGAAGGCATGACAAAGAAAAAATTGTCAAAATTTGTAGTGACATTTAGGAAGCCAATCATGCAATGAAAAATGTCATTCAAATAAATAGCGATGGAGACCAAATTAATGTAAGTTCCCTTCCTTGGTTATTAACAGAGCAGCAAAGCAATGTTATAAAAGAAGTCATACAGAAAATTCGATTTCCCACAGGATTTGCTGCGAACATAAACAATATAATAACAAAGAAAGATGAATTTGGGTCAGGGATGAAAATGCATGATTGGCATACCTTCATTAAGGTAATTATTTTGGTATATTATATACACTTGTATAATGCATATACTTTTTAGTGTATTGTGTTTACTACTTTTGGAAAAATAATGAAAAGATCATTTTATAATTGTTGCAATACGTTCTACCTCTATCTCTCCTAGACAACTTTGACAACAATGTCAAGCAAGTTATATATGATCTTGGAAAATACATGAGGTAAGTAGCAATATTTTTTCAATTCGTTGTATACATCTTATAATTGCCATTTGTTTTACTTGTTATGTTATATACTGTATATTTTTGTTAAATCTCATTAATATATTTGCACCTTGAATCACTTGTAGATGGTTGTCATCTAAAGAAATCCATAAAAATAATATAAATTATTGGAAGAGAAAAATTCCTCGTCTAATGTGTGAAATGAAAAAGTGTCTAACTTCAACATTTTTCAATGCACAAGAACACTACCTCATACACCAAGTTGAGGAGATTGAATTGTGTGGACTTGTACACACAAAGTCAATGTGGATGGTTGAGAGGCACTTGAAATTTTTGAAGGCTTTGGTTAGACAAAGAGAACATCCTAAGGGTTCTATGGTGGAGGGATATATGGTATAGTAGACCATGGTGTACATTAGTGAATATCTTACTAAGTTTGCAGCAAAGATCCATGTAGATCGCATTTGGGATCCCAACTCCATTAACAAATTCGAAGGGGAGTACCTGATGGGGAAGGTTATATTGAAGAAAGTGAGGTAATTATAAGATGGTCATGGAGATTAATTGGAATACATTTGACATATGGTTTTTATGTATATTGTACTTATTTAATTTTTAATCTTCAATATACATCAATTATAAATTAAGGTCGTATATTGTGGTATTTAACTAATTATACGCTATTTGTGAATTTCAATTTTTTTTATATAGTTGGTCGAGAGTGGGATGCACTACATTTGCACATCACCAACAATATTGATTGGATGACGGTATGGATTAAACGATGTCAACAATATGGTCCCGCATTAACATGGGAAGGTGTGGCTTCATTTGTTAAAGAAGCTCATTGTAATGGAGATTCCAATGTTACACAAAGGGAAATTGATTTAGCATATGGTTTAAAAGATAAACAATTACGTATAAATATATTAATCACCCATATTCTTTAATTATTTTTAAGTATATTGATGTATATAGATGTTGTGATTATTTTCTTTGAATACATTCAGCGAAGAATAAATATGTTTATCAACTGATGATATTGCAATAATTTTTACATGTTTGACATATTGCAAGTGAAACACCACAAGGCTATGTGGTGCAATGGTCATAAATTTTGAATCAAAATGTTGGATGACATGAAGAAAACTTGTGATTCTGGTATAACTATAGTCTTTCAGGTGACTAATGTTTCATCTAGAAGCAACATACATCCAGTAGTCTTAGAAAATTGATACTATGCGATTTTGGATTATATACTTGAGTGTGAATTTAAGTCCTTTAGATTAATTTTTTTCATTGTCCTATGGTACAAGCTACGATTAAATGAAAATGATCCTAAGAGAACTGTTATTGAACATGATAATGTATTTACCATGGTTAATACAAGGTTGATTGAGCAAGTTGGAAATGAGCCCTATGTCCTTCCAAGCCAATGTGAGCAAGTATTTTACTTAGAGGTTCCAGGTAAACTAGTTTGGTCATTTGTTGTTAGACATGATTTAAGAGGAAGGCCAGTAAAGTATAATGCGGTGGAAGAAGAAGATACCGAAGAACTAGAAGATGATGTAGATGATGATTAGGATCAACAGTTAGTTGATGATGTCGCTGATGAAGATGTCGAAGAGGAGGAACTAGATCATGATGATGTAGGAGTTAATATTCATGAAGATGCTAATATCGATGATGATGATGATGATGATGATGATATGACCAATCCTTACAATGTCGAATCTGGATCAGATGATACAGACAAAGAGTTGGATGAAGAAGAAGATCAATGACATTGAAATGTATAAGTTATGCGATTATATTATCTATTTGATATTAATTTCTTGATATAATTATATTTGACTTATGTGGTTACATAATTAATTCATGATGTTTTTAATTTTTATTCCATTATATAATTAATTTAATGATGTACTTTTTAATTTTTGAAAGGTCAAAAAATAAAACATTTCAATAGTGATGTTAACAACCTTGAAATTAGTGTGTTTTATGTTTCATGTGATCATAAAAGATTAAAAAGTTAGTTGTAGAGGTGGTCGTTTAATGGTTGACGTGTATGTTGGTTCTTTTTACAATGTAACCAGGGTTGTATTCTAATCTACCTATAAAATTTCCAATTCCAATCGAAGGCAACTCAAAGGACTTGGACCAATTAACGAGGACTTTAAAGCCTCCTACACTTCAGGCTCTGCAAGACCTGAGAGGGTGATCCCTTAATGTGTTTACAAACTCTACACCATTATTATAAACAACATTAACAATAGCAGATGATTTCACTTAATAGCTCAACACGATAAGATAATATCAACTAGAATTTGTTGTTCATAGACAATATCAACTATCTGGAGCATGAGATAACTAAAGAAAATCTATTGTATAGGATAGTCAATGATTTGCAATTTGTAGCAAGCTCTAGGAAAAGACAAACAAATACTGAACTACACTAATAATTACAACTTAGATAAGTGCCATATATCCATTGCAGGAGTCAAATTCATAAGCATCTAGAGGTTTATAACAGATTTAATACATCACATGTAAGATCCTTGACAATATTGCATGACAATTTTAGGGTGAAGCCACAATAATGGTTTACAATTGGAGGAAGGAAAACTCACAAAAAATGAATGCATGGAAAAAAAATTGGTTTTAGGGGTTCGTACGAACCTACTAGTTCGATCGAACCAATTAGGGGTTCGCTAGAACTTGGGTTCAGGCGGACCCTTTCAATACTTTCTTGCCAAAAAATCCAAAAAATCCCATTATAAAAGGGGGGTTCGAATGAACCCTGGTTCGCTAGAACCCCCTTGGTTCTAGCAAACCCCCCTTTTCCCTAATTTTTTAATTTGTTCACACAAAAACCCTAATTTTTTATGCTTTGAAGCTCCATTTGAGGATGAAAATAGGGGAATCTTTAGCAACCAAACTCGGAATCATGTAGTCTTCAGAATGAGCTATCCAATGAATATAATTTTAATATGTTTTGGTTTATGTATTTATTTTTTAGTTTTATTAAACATAGGTTTTTCAAAAATGAAGGTCTTTGTTCTGCACATGTGGAAAAATAGTAGATTATCAAAAAAAAAAATTAAAATATGAGTGCACCAGATATTGAAGTCCTTGATCCAACAAAAAAAATTTGAATTTTGATATATACAAAAAAAGTTATGCATTATACGGTGCACTATGTCTGAATTGTCATTGGTTGACTTAAACTTGATTAAAGAAAAAATATTCAATAAAAAATATCTAACCAAGTGGAAGCACTAGATATCAGAGTCATAAATGTAAATTCAAAAGAATTGGAATTTTATCCTTCATGGAAAAAAAGTTATGCGTTATACGGTGTGCATCACTTTTAAAAATGTTGTTTTTTGAAAAAAACTAGTTTTTGTGGGAGATGGAAAAAGAAGTGCAATCTAATTCTAAAAATTTGAAAAAATATTTTTAGAATCTATAGAAAAATGTGTGAGACTCTAGTTTGCATCATCTTCAAATTCCTCAAGAGCTGCTATAGGTGCTTGAATGTGAAGATTTAGTTAAAAATAAAAATTTAGTCCAATTTGGCCAAAATTGTAAACCACTATTGTGGGATCACCTTCATTAGTATGCATTCTAACCCGGACTACTTATCAAATCCTTATACAAAACATATCCGCCTATAATTCCATTCAAGCATTTTGATTAATTCTTTGAATTAAAGCTAAAATAGAATCATACACACCACAATAGTGAGATGGATAAAACAACCCTTAGTTATTTCATTCAAAGTTTAGATATGCATGTATAATGGAGAGACATGAGCTCGAATTTTTATTTCAACTCAAATGCTAGTACTGTTATACAACATTAAATCTCTATGAACTCAAAACCTATTATAGAATGACTCAAAACCTAAATTGCATTTCTCTAAAACCATTGGACTTTACAATTCACTCTGCAACTTCATCTAGACTCAACAAAAATTATCTAACTTGCTAATCCGTACTTCTGGCCTTGAAATCCTTCTTATAGAAAATGAAGGAGCAAACAAGCATTGGGCCAGCAAGTACACCTGTCACCAGTCAATTGAAGCACCTGGTGATATTCTAAGATTTGTTACAACAACCACCACCTTGAAAAATATTCTTGTTCATCATATCAGCTGAGGAACATTGATGCAAAAAACCACAAGAAAACCACACCGAGAAAGCCATCAACACAAAACTAGAACCATTGCAACCGCATCATCTGATCTTCCACCTGTTAGTAGTTCACTCCTTTTACTCCTCCTCAGTCAAATATTTAGTTACCCAATTCTAGTACTCATCATCAGTCAGCCAGTCAAAATTAATTACCTCATCCACCTTGGTATTATAAGGTGTGTATTTTACCGCTACCTGATTCGCATCCCTTTCAAAATATTCCAAAAATGAGCTGGTACTAATGATTTTGTCCATATAGCTCACCAACAAATAATAGTCTTAATCATCACAAATTGAATTGATTTGATCATTGATGGCCTCACTTGCTTGAACCTACCATTGTTGAAATGACCTGATTTTCCCCTACTCATCAATTATATTAGGTAACAATGTGTTACCCCAATCATTGAAATTCTTCACCAGCTCCCTAATCTTCCTACTCAAGTCATTTGGTAAGGTCTAAAAACCTTGCAATGATTTTACTAACAAATGAGTAGGCTTTAATGATTGGAGCCTATTATTTATATCAAACCTTGAGGCCATATACATGATATCCAGATCACTGGCCCTAGGGATCTAATTTTCAGTTATTAGTATTGCTACTTCATGATCCTTATCAATATTTTTTATTGCTCCTAACAACAAAGAATATAAAGAATTTATAGACAACAATTTTCTATCAACCTTTTCATTTAAATGCCTCAAAACAGTAGTTAACAATTTCCTTTTGCTTTAAGAGAGATCCCTCCTCACTTTTGTTTAATGATGCCTGCAATTTATCAATTTTTTGCAAGAGCTACTTCTTTGTAGGATTGGAAGAGCACTCTGTTTCTTCTTCAACTTCCTCTAAAGAAAGGGTGAGGATAGAATTCTTACTGGGAGATCCTGGTGTGGAAATAATTGGAGAAGCAAGAGGCACTGACCCTGCTATGGAAGGTAATGTACTGGTTCCTGGTGCACTTGATGTCTTCCCAATCTACTTATACTTAAACCTCTCCACTTCAGCTTGCAACTCAACATTTTTCTATTGCATCTTGTTGTACTCCTCAATCAAAAGGTTATATTTTTCCATTAAGCTCTTCATTTCAGCTTCCTCCCTTTCAACAGTCTTTTGGGCCAATTTGGCCACATTCACAATCAAATTAGTGGCCTCAATGGTTGAGGTCTTTGAAGCTCTCTTTATTATCAATCCTCCCTTGAATTTGGATTAATATCATAAACATCTAATTTTCTTCCTTGTGGGGCCAATGTCCAAATTGCCAAAGTTTCATATTCCTCACTGAAAGCAGAGTTTTGCAATGCTGCCTTGACCTCTTCTTCAGAGTCTTGAAAGGGATTCTTAGACTTCATAATAGCATTAATGGCTACTACATCTGCAATGTCCCATTCAGGAAGAATTAATATACCAGCCTGACTCACCAGTTTTCTTCCTTCTTCAAGAGTGATGTTCTTGAATTCTTCCATTAATTTAACTTTTACCTCCTCTCATTCTCTTGGTCTGACCTGTGAGGCCTTAGTTCTCTTCTCTGCCTACATTTATCTTGACGCTCTTCAAACTTCATCCTCCATACCAATTGAAAGAATATAGGAGTTTTTACAAATGTATTGTCATCTAGAAACTCCTTGCATGCCTCCATTCTTGCATCTTGTACACTTTTACCTTTCATATCTAAATCAGATAAAACTAATTCAGCTGGCCTAGGAGGGGAAGGCATACCAACTTTCATGTCTTGATTAGTAACAATAATCTCATCCATCCGATCCTCCTGTGGTTGATCAATTATTTTCCTCTTAGGGCTTGGCTCAGATGGTGGTGATGAGGGATTGTCCTTTGGTGATGATTCTAAATCAATAATTTTGATTTCCCCAAGCACTTTGAATTTTGGACTTGGTTGTGGAGGCACTTTCATAATCTGTTTTCCTTTTCTATCCACTTCTTCTTCATCACTGCTACTATCCTTTGTCCTCTTGTAAATGGGCCACCTTTCTATAGGCTAGTATGTTGGCCTTGTTTCAGTTGGTCCGACACCTTTCTCTTGTACACCCAGACTCAATTCTAATTTATTTTTTTTTGTCCTCAATGTTCCCATAATTTTCTTGAAGTTTCCCATGAAAAAATCAATTTTCTTATGGTGGGGATTGAACTCCAACAGTGGATCATATTTCAGATCCATTGTGTGCACAACATCTAGTAGCTTACCATAAGCTATCCATTTCAGCTTGTTCAACTCTTGTCTATTCAAATCAAATTCATTTCTAATCAAGTCCTTAGGGAAATTGAACTCATGCAAAAAAATTCCAGCTTTTATTCTTTTCCTGAAAATAGCAAAGAAACCCTCAGGATCATGCTGACGCTTTTCTCCACATCTCAAATGGTAATCATTAAAGAAATTATCAAAATGCCTCCAACCTCCCTTTGAAAATACAAAATTAGACACCAATGTATAATCTGGGAAAAATATTCCCTTACCCCTTCTAGTGAGGTTGTCTTCATGAATACAACCTATCTACCACATAACTTCTGCAAATCCCACTCTTGGTGGCATATTGTATGGCAGTATATGAGGGGCTCCTTGAAAATCATATATTCTCAAGACAGTGTGGAATGGGTATGGGATAATGTCACCTCAGTTATGGTAAACCTTCAATTCTGACTTCCTCTCCTTTGGCCTAAGGAAATCATGTAATTCCTTAGGGATCCTAAGTATATTCACCATTAATTTAGCCCTTAATCTAGAAGCAAAATAATTATCAAATTGCACATAACTAGTGCTTTCCTTATTACAAGATAAATCTACAGCCCATATCTATACTGACAATCTTTCTCCATCAATTGATTTCCTTAACTTCATTTTCTTAGAGAAAAATTCAACATTCTTAAACAAAAACATATGCATTAGCATAGAATATCAAAAGAATTGAGTGTCAGTATCATTGTTTTGTAGCTTTGACAACCCTTTATGCATTCTCTTAGCCAAGAAAGAAGTGAAGTCATAGGTCATAGAGAAGTTAGGGTGTTGTATTTGCACCCCCATGAACATTTAAGCAATGGGCATTACCATACCAGGAATGAAACCCAAAATCTGACATAAAGAATAGAAAGTGGTCAGGAAATGGTTTGCAAAACAATTTAATTTGAAAGGTTCCTGGTCACTGGGGCTGATATAAAATTTTGAACATCCTGCCCTAGCCAGATGAGGTGGAAGCAACCTTGCTCTAAAAAAATATTTTAGCTTTGCATACTCTTGCTTCATTTCCTCAAGGTTCATAGGAACCAAGTCTTCACTTGGTTCAGTCAAGTCAAAAATATGTTGGACCTTTTCTCTGTTAATGCTCAATAGAACCTTTCCATCATTGTCCTTGATTATCTGTGTAACAGGGTCATATCTTGTAGCCACTGCCCTAAGCAAGTCTACATTAGGGAATACATTTGGTACCACCAGCTTCCCCATATCATACATCCATCCATTTGAAAAAGGGTGAGGAAAATTCCTCTATTCGTACCACAATCTGAACAATTCCAAGCCAATGAGGGGAACCCTAAGATTGGCAATGTTGGAGCAATTATACACTAACCCTTGCATTAGGACCAATCCCTTCCTCCTATCATTCGTTGACAAGGGAAATTTATCCAGGAAATCATCATATAGGTTTCATTTCAAATATTCAGTCTAGCTAGAATGTTGCTTGGGTGGTGTAATCTTGGACAAACTAGGGCTTCTTTACAACATTATAATTTAGATAGCTAGGAATAACTAGAGATAGAAAATTACAAGAGAAAACATTGCAATTTCTCACAACTATAATTAAACTATAGCCCTAACACATTCATCAACAAGCTTATAGCACATCCAGCTAATCATTTCCCAAATTCAAATACAAAATGACTGGGAGACAGAAAATAAACTCACGGCTTTGTTCACAAAACTCCCAAATTCTAGCTGCAAAAACTCGCAATTCTACCTTCTGCTCTAAAACTGCTCCACAAAATAGTTGAATGCTTTGTGATACAAACCAAGCAGGAAAATTGATTTTATTGTTGATCAAATCATGCCAGCAAGTGTCTTATCCGCCATTAAAGCTCAATTTCACGCTACACAAATGACTCCAACCATATTTGATGTAGATTTAAATTTGAGCTGTCAATTCTTCAGCTTGACCAAATCATCGACGACCGCCTTCAAAACAAGCTGAAACAATTGGCAACACAACGATAAGGGGCCCACCTTACCATACACTATGACCCTACCATACACTATGAAGGAAGTCCACATGGCAGTTTCCCGTGATATTGCAATCCTAAAAATTTTGATTGTGCGATGCTGAGAAACCGTTGATCCTGAGCATCAATGATCTCGTTCCTTTAACACGGTTGCCAGCCATGTCGTTAACCTTCAAGCAGCTTTTCCAATTAGATTATAACATATCCGTCGATTTAGAACATGTGCATCTCGAGAACATTTTAATAATCTTTCGCTTAATACATTTAAAGTTGGCTAGTGTTTCCTTTACTCTGTAGGTTTCATCAGATGAGACACATGGCACCCGCCCATGATTTCGCAATCAACACAAGCACCATCACAGGATGGCAGGGAACAACTCAGATCAAATGGTAATTGGTCAGCGATAGCAAAAATTTGATCCCCCAGATAGGACACGTGGTACCAACCCGTGATTTCGTGATCCTTCAATTCCTGATCATGGGATGGCGAGCACCGTTGATATCTGTAAGAAATAGATCAACAAAAAAACTAAATCAACCCTTGCAAAATAAAACATTCACTAAAAGGAGAAGTGGGAATTACTGGGTGGATGAAAAACAACATAAGTTGTTTTTTAAAAGATGAAACACAGGGCCAACCAAGACTTAGGAAATAAAACCCTATGGAGGAAATAAAGCATTAAAATCAAAGTTGGGCTTTAATTTTAATCTGGTGATGTAAGCCTAAGCCATTAACCCCAGTGGTCATGTCACTGATGGGTTAGCCAAAGCCTTTCATTAAATACTAACTATGCAATGTGTAGGTTTTTCAGATTCGAAGATATGGGAGAAGATCTCGATCATACCCCACCAACTCCCAGACCTAAGGTGTCACCCTATTATTTGGCATGAGGTTAGCAAAAGGAGGATGTGTGTCCTGTATGGAATGTGGGGCCCAATCTCCACTATTGAGCTCATAACCCATGGTTTTAGATCGACAACCAAGATCAAAAGCTATTGTAAATATTTGTTGTTCCCTGCTAGCTCATAGGAGGAAGATGAAGGTTGGTTAAAAGCCATGAGGTCAATGAAATTGTGATGCATAGCTCCAACCATTCAGTTTGTAAAGTACAAAGGACTTACTAACATGGATTAATGTTATTCATCATGAGGAAGGTGAATGATGCTTCGTTGGATGTCAAACCGAGTTAGCCCAAGATAAATCGTTTGATTTGCCAACTCTTCAGGAGATCAGCGAGCAGTATTCAAAGTTGGAAAATGGCACATGGTGGTCATTTTATCATACAATTGGTGAAGCATTAATGAATTATTCCTTGCTTGTGTAGTCACATCGATCTCAATCTATGTGAAGATGTTGGCAATCATGAAGGGTGATCTATGGATTATCATGTAGCTCTAGTTAAACAGTGGCAGTACATACACCACCAAATTGCCATGTTTGCACATGCATTTTTACTAAGCATTGATGAAGTTTTCCATTACCTTGTACAATAAATACAAGAGGAATTAACTGCTAGTAGTGTCATTCTTGTAGTAGTTAGAGCACTTTGTGGGCTGATTCTAATCAAGTTTGAGTGCTTGTCTGATAAGAGAAAATGAGTAAGTCAGTAAGGAGGTCTATTCATTTGAGATCACAAAAGCTCAGCCCTGCTATTCAGGAAGGTGGTTTGGTTGACAAGCCCAGGATTTTGCCCACTAGATGCAGTAGAAATTTGCAATTCCACGATGTTGCTATTCAACTAGTAGATGACAAAGGCAAGCAGTTAGTGTGCTCTATTACTAATGTTGGTAGGAAAATAAGGTATGGGCATGGCTCCTCTGGATGCCAACACTCGCCCATTGACCTTACGAGCAACACTTCTGATGATGTAACTGAGACCGACTCTGACTACTATTGATATTTAGTTTGCTTCAATCACGGTCTGCCCTTTGATGAGGAAATGATATCTGTGGTGCCATTGGTTGTTAAAACCCCAAGCAGATGGACTAGAACCATATTGGGCAAGGACAAGAAAGAAGAGAAGGTTGAGGGTCTACTATACTGGGCAACAACTAGAAGCGGGTGTGTATACTAGGGTTTGAGTGTTGGTAAGGGCAAGGTGGTGAGTAAATAAGAAGTTGTTGTGGTGCCTTCGTGGCAATTTGGTTGCCTAGATTTTTTGCATGGATAGCGACAAAGGGCATTTTGATGACAATTTGTGTTCCCTTTTCTTTTAGCTTTCCCCAGTTCATGCACTATGTTTTGCAAATTCAACATGTGGGAAGTTTTGAAATGAAAGTCAAATGCAATGGAGATTTTGTTCAAATGAAAATTTGTGGTGAAATTAGATTTGAGCTTGAAGCTTGTTGCTCCCTTGTCATATAAAAAAGAATTCAAGGCTCATTTTTAGGGAGAGAACTGATGAAAATCTCTAGCTAAGTTTTGAGTTTAATATATGGGTAGAAAGATATCTATGCTCTGATGAGGAAGTGATATATGTGGTGCCATTCATTGTGAAAATACCAAGCGGACGGAATAGAATAGATAGCCTATTTTGAGTTTTGGATGAATATAGGCAAATTATCTTAAATTGTATGCAGATATGACTTATAAGCATGAATAAACGTATAATTCTAATATATTTTCTCTCCTGATGTGGATTTGAGTGAATTTTGAATGAAATGTTAATAATGTTGTCATTCTTCTTTTTAGAATTTGTTCAATTGTGTGTCTATGTTTTTGCTTTGATTCAATAAAATCAATTAAATGCTTAAATGGAGTCATAAGTTTACAATTATTTAATTACAAAGGATTTGATAAGTAGTAATATATCAGAGAATTGAGCTCCATAATGCAAGGTATTATATGAGTAGTCCATTCTATTAAATTCTTGGGTTATTTCTACTAACAGTAAATGGGTAAATAAATATTTAACTGACAAAGAATAAAAGAATAATATGTAAATGGGTCACTCACTTACTCCCTCTATCTCTCTCCCCTTAACCCTAAACCCTTAACCCTTAAACTCTCAACCCCTAATATTAGGTGTCTATTAAAACATTATAAAAGTATAAATTTTTGGAGTTCTATTAGGAATTGAATGATAAATGATGATGAATGGGAAGATCTAAGGCACTTTAATATTTTCAACTAAAAAGTTAGAGTTCAATTAGGATTAGTGTTCACTTAGGGTTAGGTTTAGGGTTCAATTAATGTTGAATTTGGGTTAGGATTGAGGATGAGGTTGGGGTTTAATTAAGGTTATGAATTCAATAAGAGTTCAAATAGGGTCAAGGATAAGGTTAGGGTTGGGGTTAAGGTTCAATTAGGATAAGAATTAGTGTTAGGTTAGGATTCGAGTTCAATAGTAGTTCAAAGTTAGGGTTATGGTACAATTAGGACTATTGTTCAATAAATGTTCAATTAGGGTTAATACTTAATTAAGGTTAGTTTTAAAGTTCAATTAGGGTTTTGGTTTGGGTTTGATTAGAGTTAGCTTTAGGGTTTAGTTAGAGTTAGGGTTAGGGCTAGGGGTAGAATTCAATTATGTTTAGTGGCCAATTACAATTAGATTTAGTGTTCAATTAGGGTAAGGGTTAGAGTCCAAAAAGGGTTAGGGTTTAACTAGGGTTAGGATTAGAATAGAATAAAGTTTTTTGTTTAATTATGATATCTAGAATTTAGTATAATTTTTGAAAATAAAATGATTTGAACACAAAGAAAACAAATAGAAAAATTGATTTTATATAGATCTTATTTGTTAATTTATTCTAAAATTCAAATTAATAATTGTTTAATTAATATAACATAAATATTTAATTTAATTTAATTTAATTGTATTAGATAATTAGTAAAACTAAATAGATAATAAATATTTTATAGATTTTCAAAATTAGAATTTGGTTTAATTTTATTTGTAATGTCAAATATTAAAATTTTAGATTGAAATACTTAATTGATTTTAAAATATTTATAATTAATGTTCAATTTATAAACTAATATTAAGACATTAATAAATATAACCCATGGCATAATGTTCACTTAGGGTTTCTTTCTTGGGAGAATTTTATTGAATGGTAAGTGTATTTTATAAAATTAATATGTCAAGAATTAGTTTTAGATAATACTACATGTGATTTTTCATATGGTATTAAATTGTAGATTAAAATTGATAATAGATTTCCTTCCTTCTTTTGCATTGTAAGCTACCATAATATATGGCCTTAAAATCCTATTCATATTTTTAGCTTTTCTAAACTATACAACACGACATCCAACAAAAAAATTTGTTATGCATTTTTTCCAAGCACAAATCCTTAGAATTCTTAATGTGTTACTTAGGTTAATTCTTTATTTCAATAAATAAATACACTCTAATATATATATTATGGATTTGAGGGAAAATATTAAAATATTTATATATATAGAAAAATTTAAATGCAAGGGATTCAAGTACATACCTTTTGTTAATGTTGATGAAGATCCAAATCTTGATGAAGTGCCAAATTTGATGACATGATATAAAAAACTGGAATATCTTTGCTCTAAGTGGCACTTGAAATTTTGTACAAAACTATAACTAACTCTACATCAAATTTGTGACTTTGGACCTATTTTGCATCAATAAATATGAGCTTTGACACATGCCTCCTAATCTAGCATACAATATGTAATTAAATGCTCAAAATAGTTGGGAGTATTGTTGAGATTGGTGGATCTTTGGGAAGGTCCAATGCTTCACCTTGGTATCTCTCCCTATAGATAGAGGTAGAGATGAATATAGAATGAGAGAGGAAAAGGGATAAAAATAGATAGAGATATAGAGAGATAGGGAGATAGAGTGGATATATATATATATATAGAGAGAGAGAGAGAGAGAGAGATGGAAAGATAGAGATACAAGGAGATATAGAGAGAGGGGAGAGAGAGAGAGAGATATAAGTAGAGAAAGACATAGATATAGAGATATATGGGAAGATAAAGGGACAAATAGGTTGAGATATGAAGATAGATAGGGGTATAGGGAGGGAGCAAGAGATCAGGGAGAGGTGGGGGGAGATAGAGAGAGGGAGGGAGAAAGGGAGAGAGATATGTAGATGAGGGAGAGATAGAAGATGGGGAAGAGGGAGATATATGTAGAGACGGGGAGAGAGGGAGAGCGAGAGGGGGAGGCTATTTTTTTAGTTTAAATTCTATAAAATATTCAATAAATAATAATATAAATATTATAAGAATTATATAATTTTTGTTTTAAATTACACACTATATTTTATTTTTTGAAAAATATGTAATTTTTTAACCATTTTCATATATATTTAGTATTAAGATTTTTACATCTTTTAACAATTTAATATATAATACAAATAAAATATAGTTAATAATTTAATTAACTAGCATACCTATATTAATTAATAATATATGTAAAACACGCTGAGAGTTATCTTTATCAAGATGCCCATTGACTTGAAAAAAATGCTTACATTTTCATGAATATGAATTTGGAAAGCAATGAATTTGATTTCATTATTTTTTGTGTCATTGTTTATCTCCATTCCCATATATAAGGGTATGCATTCAAATTTGAAATCATACAAACTTGTCTATAACAACAATAAACCAAGAACAATAAATTTAAAAGCAGAAATGTTCATCAATCGTTAGATTAGTATTGACAACATCAAAGAAGTATATCATGACAAAATGGCATTAACTAACTTAGGTATATCCACTATTTTTTTTTTTCAAATGTTTGGATACATTGATAACATTATATACATTCAAGCATTTGAATGTTATGAAACCTATATCTTTGCAATTGAGTCTAATAAAGCTTTGCTCTTAGATGAATAATGAAACTTTGTTGTTTTTATGACTGTGCATTTAATCCTTTGTCAATCATTATAAGTCTCTTTTTTCACTTGAAGTTTAAATATGTATCTATTGAAAAGGACCTTTTGTATAATGTGTGAAAACTTAACATCTTGTTTTTCATGCTTCAAAATGTTCAATTATTTTGTTGTAACACCCATAATTTCTTCTACCACTTCTTCAAAAGTTGTAATCCAAGTGAATGAAGTATGGTCTTGCACTTTGCATTGAAGTATATATTTATAATCACATTCAAGGAAATTTTTATCACATCTTCCACAATACCACTGAACATTTTCATTAGTGTTTACATTCTTTTTGCAGTGCCTATCCCCAATTCTCAAGCGGAATGTTGTGTAACAAAATTTTTCTACCTTAATGAAAGATAAGGTAGCTTTTATCAGTATCCAATAAGGTTTACCAAAGTTGGCAAGGTCTCAATCCTATATTTATGACATACTACAGTTAGGAACAAATGGGGTTTAGGTTAGGGTTGGGGTTCAATTAGGGTTAGAGTTTAATTAGTGTTAGATTTCAATTAGGGCTATAGTTTAATTAGGGTTAGGGTTCAATTAGGGTTAGGTTTCAATTAGGGTTAGGGTTAAGGTTAGGGTTTGGGATAAATCAGGGTTAAGGTTCAATTAGGATAAGTGTTCACTTAGGGTTACTGTTAGGCTTAAGATTGGGGTTAATAGTAGGGTTGGGATTTAGATTGGGGTTAATTAAATTATATTAGTTTATATGTTTTTATTAAAGATCAAATATAGATGTAATTTTGAAAATTATATATCTATACCTGTTGATTTATGTTTTAGATATAAGATGATCACATTATTGTTTATGCATTACCTAAAATAAAAACCTTATTTATAATAATAAAATAAAAACCAATTATATCATAATTTAAACAATAACAAACAATACAACTAATTAATCAAATATTTTATAGAATTTAAACTAAAAAATTGATTAAAAATTGATTTTTTTTATTCACAAGATTGATTTATATATTACATTAAAAAAGGTACAACCATCTACAAACATAGGAAAGCTTCTGCGATTGATTGGAAGCAATGAAACATTTAAAATATATCGCACAAAAATTTCCTCGGGCCCCACCTTGTACAGTCCACGTGGCACCCGCTCGTGATTTCACAATCAACTAAAGCACCATCGAGGGATGGCAGGGAACGACTCAGATCAAAGGACAATTGATGATCAGTCACGTAAATTTGATCCCTCATATGGGACATGTGTCACCCACCTGTAATATCTCCATCCTACAATTCCCGATCATGTGATGGGGGGAAACCATTGATCTTGAATGCATTTTGATTGATGACAGCACGAATTTCATTCTTCTAAAAAATAAAACATTCATTAAAGGGAAAGGGGACATTAATAGGTGGATGGAAAACAACGACATAAGTTTTTTTTAAATTGTTCAACATAGGGCCAACCAGGACTTAGGAAAATAAAACCCGTGGAGGAAATAAAATATTAAGACCAAAGGGACCAGGCCTAGACAGAACGATGGGGCATAAGATGTTTTAAAACCTTCAAGTACTTGTGAAAATAGATCTGACCAAATTAAAACCAAACACAAAGAGGAGTTTAAGATGAAGACAAAGCTAAAACCCCAGCCCAAAGAAATTTTCCAACACCATGAAAGACCAGTGACATAAGGTAGGGCATGAGTGAAACATTAGGAACAAAATTTGAAGTTCCATCAGTACAAGCATTGGATAATTTTATGTTAATAGTTTGTCCTATCACAAATATAAAAGGCGAGCACAATAAATAACATGTATTTTCCCATTAAATGTGAAGGATTTTCAAAAAGTTTTAGTGTTCAACTATTGGTCCATTTTTGTTCAATATAAGTTGTATTTTAAATCATTATGTGTTGTTTTTATAACAACAAATAGATTTTTTGTGTTCAACTATTAGTCCATATGTGTTGAATATAAAGGTAGAGATATCAAAGATTTATGGTTATAAATAAGTATTTGGTCCACTTAGGTTGTATATTAATTTTAATTTAAATAAAAAATATCATATTCTACAAGCAACAAATGATGTTTTTTGGATTCCCGACTGTGGGGTTCCATGATTAAGTTTTAGTTGAACTAAAAGTCAAATTTACTA